>VRLP01001702.1:0-115985 GCA_009660295.1 Lophius piscatorius
CACTGTGGGACCCAAAATGATTTTACCTGTGCTCAGTGATACAGAAAAGTTGCTTCATGAAGGAAATGTATCTAGGTTTATATCAAAAGTGTAATCTCTATTACTCTATTGGTTTGGAGGAAGGCTCGTTTTTACAGTGCACATGGTCATGCACAAAGCTCCATATATTCTGGACCAATTTAAGTGACATTATGACTTCTAGATTTTACTTTACTTTGAATCAACAAGTCTGCTTAATCGGGAATGTTACAACCATTGGTCCAGATTTAAACAAATTTCAAAGGAAGTTTTTAGAACTAGCGCTATGGTTTGCCAGAAAATGTATTACAATGTCCTGGAAGTCTGACTCCCAACTCCTTAATGCTAAATGATTTATAGAAATGAATAGCTGCCTTCCACTGGAAAAAATTACATAATCCCTCAGAAATGAATACAACACCTTTCTTGAAATTTGGCATCCATACCTGACCTATATTGACAGTTCACAATCGCCTTTACTAGATTTAGTGTCCCACTTAAATTGATGGATTATTTTTTTGTGTGTGTGGTTGTTGGTTTGTGAATGTATGTTATGTTGAAGTTGAAATCTCAAAATAAAATGTTATTAAAAAAAAGAAGCAAGTGGTGAAGGAAGTATTCAGATGATTTCTTTCAAATGTGTGAAAAAGTACAAAAATTTCTCAACCACACAGCTTCCACAGCTTCTGGTGGTACTGATTCATTTGATACCCATAAGCTCTTTGAAACAAGCCAAATACGGACAAAATGAAAGTTGACTGCAGACGGAAAGTTATGCCTGTAACCTTCTTGTCTCTGTGTCTGTTGTGATTTCTTGTCTTCTTCCATGTGATTAACCTCATGTCAAGGTGAATCCATGAACTCCTGGATGCATGCATAAACTCATCCATTCACTGTCTGAGAGAGAGGCTGAGGGTATTACAGATGATTCAGCAGACTGACCTGTCTAAAGTATCTCTGACCTTTCAAAGCTTTGCACATGAGGAGCGAAAGGTCATTGCTGATCTGAAGAAGTCATTTCATCTCTGTGTCTTTAACGCTCAGACTCTTAGGTGCAGTCATTGTAAGAATCCTTGCAGCTCAAGCCAAGGATTCTCTGTAAGAGACAGGGGTAGTGTCTATCCACATCAACAGAAATATAGTTTTTCCCGTTGTTGAGGCATTTTTTTTTCCTTGGATGCAAGTGTTAAATTTTTTCTCTGGCTTTTCAATTTTAGCCAAATCATGAAGGTTGCTATGGGTGGAATCGAGTGAAATCTCCCTTTAGGGTTTATGGTAGCTAGCGATTTGTCTCAGAAAGCATTTGTCTCATTATGAGTGCCAAGAAAAATCACTCAGCAGAATTTACCACTGACCCTGTAGGGCCTTACTCTGGACAATGCATCGTTCCAGTACATGTTTGTATGTTGTTGCCAAAGGAAGGGGATGGTGGTGCACTGTTGTTGCTTGGCTATGTGTGCCTGCCATGCTTGGGTGTGGGTGGGGGCTCCTATGGTGCTCCTCAGAACTGGGTTGGAGGGATTAATTTCCTAGCTTGGCTGATCGAAGCTAATAGCAGATTAGCATGGGAAGTTTCACTCACGAAACAGCCCCTCCTCCTACAACCCGCAGCATGGAGTGAAAGTGAAGTTGGATGCTGGTTCTCACACTCAAGGAGAGTGCGATTCCCTGCTGAGCATAAGTGACCAAGTGACCATGCATTAGAGATTACTAGGAGCTAACGGTGGCTAAAGAGAAGATCTGAATGGAACGGAATAAATCCTTGAAATGCACTTATGCTAAAGGGAAAGTGAGGAAGTAGAGCTCTGAAATGTGCTCATAATATTGAATGATATTACTATTGAATGATGGGCCACCATTTTCAGACAGTGGTATAGTCTATCCATCATTCTATCCATCCATTTTCTTCCGCTTATCTGGGGTCACGTCACGGTCAAAGCTGGGGGACCATTAATGCCATCAGTACTAGTATTGATAGTAGTATTGATATAGTCATTAATAAAACATCAATTTTATTTCTATTTGATGAAATAAAACACCAAATAGAGTGTATGGATAAAGTTTTATCCCTAGTAAAAGAGAATTTTAATCTCAATGGTTGTGGCAGCAGGCCAAGCAGGGTATCCCAGACAACCCTCTTCACTACAAAACTCACCAGTTCATTGTAGGGAATTGGGAGGTGTTTCCTGGCTACTTGAGAAATATGGTTCCTCCAGAGAGGTCAGGGTCTACCCTGATGTCTACTCCTAGTTGGACTGTCCTCGGAAGATTTCTAAGGGAGGCGTTTTGGAGACATCATAATCAGATGATAGAACCATCTAAACTGGGTCTTTTCGACGTGAAGATGGTTCTATCATCATCGGCTCGACTCTGAGCTAACTCAGAACAGTCCGAACTCTGCAACTTATCTTTAAGGCTGAGCCCAGCCCCGTCTGTAGGAAGCTCATTCCAGCCGGTTGTATCCTCGACCTCGTTCTTTCGGCCCTTCCCAAAGCTCATGACCATAGGTGAAGGCTGGAACGTAGATGGACTGGAAAATTAAGAGGTTTGCCTTCGTACTCCACAACAGACTGATATAACGTCCTTATTACTATTGATGCTGCACGAAACCGCAAGCCCTTCTCACGCTCCATTTCTCCGTCAGTTCAGACCCCAAGATACTTTAACTCTTTCCTTCGAAGTAGCAATCATCTACTCTGAATACGTGTTTTACCAGTGAATGACTGTTATACAAGTTTCAATAAAGTTTCCTAATCCCTTTTAAATTAATGTCATATGATTTTTTCTTTATATTATTACCAGTCTTTTTTGACTTCTTGTAGAGTTATGAATGTGAGTTATGAATGTGAGTATTGTTGCCACCCCGGTAAACAGGAAATGCCATCTCAGACTAGTGTTTCTGTTTTTCTTCACGCTGTTGTCTTCTAGCTGTTTTGTTTGGGGGTTTGTTGGCACCAGTGATCCAATATATGAGCTGAAGTGATTTTAATTAGGTTTCGCGCTGCATCTACTGGCTCTCCTCCCTCCCTGCCTGTCTTCTCTACCTTCTGCGTTTGTCTTTTTGTCAATCTCCCATCAGGCCTCTGGTAATACTAGCGAAGCCTTACTGAACTCTTTCAGCTGTGCGGTCTTACCATAAACCTCACAGTTATGACTGCAACATCCTGCTCGCCTGTCAACATCCAGGCTTTTCTTAATGTTTTTGCTCTATTTGGCCAGATCAAGTTGTTTTTTGACTGTTGAAGTCAGTTTGAATGTGAGCATATATCTGCTGCTACATCAATCAGGAGCCTCCCTGTATATCAACTGAGTTTTCCTCAAGTTGATATGTTTCAACAGAAAAAATGGTCAAGAGTAAGGATCTAAATGACTTTGACAAATTATTATGGCTTGACTAATGGGTCAGAGTATCTCCAGAACTGCGGATTTTGCGGATTTTTACTGTGACTAGCACTTAGGTCATGGGCACTCTGAACTCGTTGAGGGAAGCAAAGGCTAACTTGTGATTTCTGATTCCACAAAAGAGCCGCTGTAGCATTATTTGCTGAAAGGTTTAATGCCGGTTCCGATGGAAAGGTGTCAGAACACACAGTGAAATCACAGTTTTTTTTAACAAAGAGTGGGACCCACACTTGCTCTTCATTGCTATATTCATACTATCGCCAACTGAAGAACAATACTGTCAAAGTAATGAAGCTCTATTGAAAACCTGTGAATTACGTTTGGCTCATTCCCATCCTCTCCTCTCATTCATAAGGTATTGGAAAGAATGTAATCTGCGACCGGACAGCAACGCCTCTGGATGCTTTCCGAATGATGTCCGCAGCCCAGTACTACCCCAAGTTGCTGAGCATTATGGGAAATGTACTACGATTTTTGCCGGCCTTCGTTCGGTTGAAGGAGTTGTTACAAGAAGGATATGTTGGGGAACTTCTGGTCTGTGAGGCCCAGGTATGACAAAACTATTTGTTTCTCCATAAAGTGACATTTTTCAATTGTTTTATTGCTATTTATAATAATGACAACAATGGAATTGTTAGGACTGAACAGTTCAAGAATGAGTGTGCAGACACAAGGTAGATGCAGGCAGGGTGCAGTTCAGTGATAAATAATCAATACACAAACTCCCAGTCAGCAGTTTAGACCAGATAAGGTAAACCATATTCATAATAATGATAGGCAGGTTGGTGCTATAGACGTTTCTCAGAGAATATAATCCAAAAATAACAGGCAGAGGCATATTCCAGGTAACAGTCAGCGGTTCGGTCCACAGGACCTCCCAAAAGAACCAAAGTAGATAAACAAACGGGTTGAAAAGAGCAAGAAGAGTTTAAAAGGCCAAATTAACAACAAACAAGATAGAAGAACACAGGAAGTATGAGAAAAATGTCAAAGCCAGCGGTCCACAGCCACCGGGTCGCAGACATGTTCACAAAAATACAATTTATTAATACATTTTTTTAGGATCAGAACTATAGCTGTCATTAAAACAGGCTTAAACAGTAGTAAAATATGATGAAATTGTCAAATGAAGACTCATCGTAGGGTCATTGTCTCCAATTGCGATTCAGAAGGAAAACTCCGACTGATTGACTGACTTTGGTAAATTCCAAGGATTTTATGTCTTTCGAGAAAAATTAGCGTGCTCTTCTGCGCAAAAAAAGTAACACCATGGAAAAATGGGAAAGTATATAATTTATTATCTTATTGATGATTGGCATCTATCATATTTGGTTTTTTTTAGGTTTAGTCTCTTGTTCTTTGTACACAAGAGACTACTCTGGGACAGGAAGTTGAAAGAGACTATTGCCTGACTGGAATATTTTATCATGAGGTTAATTTGCATTTAAAATGCTCCCAGAGCTGGTAAGGCATCATGTTGGAAGGAACCTTAGCAACATTTCGAGATATCATCCAAACGTTTGTTTCAGTTTATGTAATCACTATTGCATAAAGGACCTTTAATACAATATAAAAATGATTTTTTTTTTTTCCCTGAAAGGTCCACAGCGGTAGCCTCCTGGGGAAGAAGTACAACTGGAGATGTGATGACCTGATGGGAGGCGGTGGTCTGCATTCTGTGGGCAGTTACATCATCGACTTGCTGACGTTTCTGACGGGTCAGCGCGCAGCTAAAGTACACGGCTTCCTTAAGACCTTCGTCAAACAGACTGATCACATCCGGGGCATCCGTCAGATCACCAGCGACGACTTCTGCACATTCCAGATGGTACTGGAGGGTGGAGCCTGCTGCACCGTCACACTCAACTTCAACGTGCCTGGAGAGTTTCGGCAGGAAGTGATAGTTGTGGGAACAATCGGTAGGCTAACGGTGACCGGAACCGACTTGTATGGACAGAAGAACAGTGTGGATGGGGGACGCGGTGGAGGTCCTGAGCTCCTGCTCAAAGACACCACGCCTCTTGAAAAGGCTTCCCTACCGGAGAAAGCTTTCAGTGATATACCGTCCCCGTACCTCATCGGAACTATCCGTATGATCCAAGCTGTGCGGCATGCCTTCCAGGACCAAGACGACAGGAGGACATGGGACGGGAGGCCTCTGACTATGGCTGCCACCTTTGAGGACTGCCTTTACGCTCTTAGTGTGGTGGATACGATCAAGGAGTCCAACCAGTGTGGCGAGTGGCAGAACATTGTGGTGATGACGGAGGAACCGGAGATCAGCCCAGCCTATTTGATCAGTGAGGCCATGCGGCGGAGTAGGATGTCACTCTACTGTTAGCACCCATGTGATGTCCTTACTCCTTCCCGAGAACTAGAAGAGTTACTGTCGGAACTTTATAAATACAACTACTGGTTGCGTCACTGATTTGTTTTTTTAATGCTGTCAAACCTGTATTGTTGCTGTTACAGAGGCTTGTGGTTTCCTGCCTCAGCACTGGAGGAAAATCAATGTGATCAATTGTAAAACTTTTTTTTATAAGGAAGCCTTTTTCCCTCCTGACAGAAGACTTGAGTCCTTCGAAAAAGATGCACTTGTAATAGTCCGGTAATGGTATTGAGCGTCTCATCTCTTACCTTACACTGTGGGTCCAAAAGAGGGCAGCCAAGGAAGAACAAATGGTCCTCTAGGTTAAAACTGTACTGTTGCGGATATAATATAAAGTACTTGTTAGTTTACCAAGTGAATGTTTAAAAAATCAATATGCTTGATTGCTTTAGTCCGTCTGCTTCCTGTGTGTGTGAGAAAGTAAGAAATCAATAGTTTAGCTGGAGGGTTTACGTATGCATATATCCAGGTTGTAGTCTGCAGTAGATGTTTATATCTTCCAGCCTGGAGTACAGGGTTAAAATTCATATTATATACGCTTATGCAGTAACAGTAGCCTGTGTGTTTGTTTGCAAGTCCTGTATGAACGGTCGATGTCGTGATGCTATGATGCTCTTCTTATTTGTTTCATGCTTTTTATGTTCCTATAAAGCATGAGCATAAATGCACTGAAGTGGGTATTATCTGTGGGTATTAATGCAATCTGCCAAGCAATATGCGGTTTTGTATCCTGATATTGCAGCGTATACAGGCATACATCAAGCTACTGGGATTTTTCTTTTTATTTAACATGTTTTATGAAGATTCTTTGACACATACAGTGATATTCAGGTTTATCCGTAAGCCTCCCATGCCAGCTTTGTTTTAAGCCCACATCTGAAAGCTTGCATGCAATAAACTGTGCAGCGCAAGATAGTGGAGTAAATGAGCATTTATTTCAGTTTTTCATAGAGGTTTCAACATGAATGGTTGGTGTTATTATGTGTATGTGTATGTGTCGGCAAATCCCATTAAAAAACAAAAACAAAAAAAAAACCTAAACCAACAACATATCAATCCATCTTACTACCTGAGTGTGTCTGTGACCCTTGGCCCCAAGTGTATTGATTGCTGCTGCACTAATTATCGTCTATTGCACGTCTCAGTCCACCTAGTAAGTCAAATAAATGTTAAGAATCTAGCAAATCCCAAGATACTTCTGTAATAAAAGTGGATATCGGTCCATCATGGTGAGTCGTAAAGGAAAGCTCTTGATTTATCAGACCATCTACGGTCCCACCCTCACCCATGGTCACAAACTCTGGGTAGTGACTGAAATAATGAGATACATAAGGCCTAAAAGAGCCTCCTTTGCCGGTTGGCTGGGCTCAGCCTTAGACATGAGGAGACGCTGCTTCTTCCTGTAGAGAGAAGAAGTTCAGTTGGTCTGGGTGTCTGATTAGTATGGCCACTGGCTGCTTCCATTTGGAGGGATTCAAGGCACATCCAACTGAGAGGAGACCCAGGCTAGATCCAGAACTCTCAGATGAGATATTTATTTATCATCTGATCTAGGATTGGGCTCGGGATCCCAAGGATTGGAAGTACTGCTAGGGAGAATCATCTATAATACCCTGATTGGCCCACTGCCACCCTGACCCAACCCTGGGTAGAGACCAAAAGAACTAGATACAATCTGCTTAAATGAGTTTCCTTCTTGGGGGGCTGGACTCGGCCTTAGAGATAGGGTGTGGAGCTTGGACATTCTAATTGAGCTCAGTGGAGCCACTGCTCCTTCGCAACTAAAGAAGTCGGATGAGGCGGTTCGAGCATCTGACATCTGATCCATTTTAAGGCTTTCGAGCCACATCCGACTGGGAGGAGACCCAGGGTGGACTCAGAACTTTCTGGATGAATTGTATATAATATCCTGCTGCCACCGCAACCCGTCCCCAGATAAGCGGGAAAAGATGGATGTCTGGAGGGATCGGATAAATCCTTATCATTTCTCCGCCTCCAGATTAAGAAGTGATTAAAAACACAATGAATAATAAGACTAAGGAGGAAAAGTGGCCATTTTTCAAAGTAAAATTATCTTGTAACCCATTAGCATTACTAGCATCCTAACTAATGTGTTGTCACAAAAGCAAAAAGAAGGGTGTTAGTGCGAAAATAGGGAAAATTTGAGACCCATTTATTTATAGGAGGAAAAAGTCGCTGAATTTATTCAAAAGATAACGTCCGCTAGGAAGCGTTGAATGCTAACATTAGCTGTTTAAACTAATTGTTTATAAAATGCTTTGTTGTATGTTGAAAAATAGTCCTATGTCCAACTATAATTTTCCTCATTTGTAGTGTTTTTAGCTGCTGACCTGTCAGGAAGTGGAGAAATGCTAGTGATGTGTCAGATTCCTTTAGTTTAAATGATTGGCAAACAGCGGTGTGACATCATCGCAGTAGCGTGACATCGGATGTAATTGACCGCCTTGTAACTGTACGTTAAAGGTCAATTTTAATGTAAGAGGGACATTTTCAAAGAATTCTCTGACCCTGAACTCTAATTAGTGCTTTAGCATCCAGTCCCTCTCATTATTTTGGTTAAATGGCCAACATCTTTGTGTTCTGTCTCGTTCTGCCATGTTTACCGCCCAAAACTTACCCTGCATTTACAGAACGCTACTTAATATCAGCAAAGACAAAATTAGTTATTAGCTTGCTGAAGCCACGGAGTGTTTAGCATCTCGAGGGCATCAGATGTTCACATGAACATACTGTTATTCATTACATGTTCTTCAGAGGGTCGGGAAATATTCCATGGAGGACAACTAGGTTTATACAGTAATCTAGATCGGACAAACTGATCACTGGCTCTAAAGAGGGAATTTCAGATTTTAAGGTGGAAGTGGCAGAAAGAAGGTGACGAATTACTTCACCTTTAAAAACCAACAACGAAGAAGTAAAAGATAATGACTAATACCTCTTGAAATCATGGACCAAATAATCACGGTGTCCTCCGTTTCCACCCCCTACCAGCCGAGAAAAAGGATGGGGCATCTGCCATCACTACGACAATGCTGGACAAATAATATCATTCATCATACGTTTTTGGTTTTGACCTATATTATGGCATTATTTCTACACTTGAAGTCCTTCAAAGTTTCTTCTTTCACCACTAACTCTTGAACGACAATGACACTGACAATGTTTTTATAGCGTTGACAATTAAGGGGCCCCCTCCCAAAACATATTAGATATTTTCCCTCAGGAAAAATAGAACCAAACCACAACGAATATTGGACGTTAATCAGGTGGCCAGCAATATTAATGAATCCATTTTTCCGCCTGCTGAATGTGCTAATATGTTCTAATATATGCGTAATATTCGCTCTTTTTAGCTTGTAATAGGAGTGAATGAAGAGAGCGCGTATTGGTGACAGCAATTTATTTTAATATACATGCATTATGGGTGCGGAACATTAGGGCAACTTGACATTTACTACTTGTGTTTTATTATCTGTAAATAAATATTTAAATGCAGTCTGAGTTCATGGAGGGGAAAGATCTGTCCTACAAGCCAAAAGATTGATTTGTTTTTTTATGCCTCTCCGTTCCCCTGTGTGCTTTCAAGCTCTTAGCCCGGGCCCGAATAATATCTATGTAACAACTACTGAAAATGTACAAATTTACAACAGTACGCGTTTTACTAAAGGAGCTTTGTACGTATTTGTTTTTTCAATGTGTGTTATAGTATTTATTCAATGTTTTGTGTGGACTGATATGCAGTCATCCACAAATTATTGGCCACAATACTTGTCTTTAAACCCTGTGCCTCAATAGTAGAATTTTCTCTTTTCACTTTTGAAAGTTTTGTGATAATTCGGCCTGTGACGATGTAATTGACATTTCATTTCAACTTCAGATCCTATAATATGTCAATAATTTGCAGTACAAACAAGACTTATACTCACAGCTTGTTATAAACTAAAATGACGCCAGTGAAACGTGTTAAAACCAACTTGGATTAGAGAAATAAAAAAATCACACATTCCATGTTGTTAGGCTTGAATTCAGGAATCATAGCTTCAGAATTGTCATTTTTATTTAAATCGCTATCAAGAAGGTACCATTCTAAATAATACATCCTGTGTTTAATCCTATATGAAATCCTGAAATAAATTAATATATGATAGTTATGATCTGGACTGATGTTAATTAAATTAATTTGGTCTGTAAAATAACAAATACAAATTAATGTAATTTCATTGATCACTTAAGGAAGACAACTAAGGGGTTGAAAGGTTGTTTTTTTATTCCAATAGTGAACAAAATGTAGAAATGCATCTAAATCACTCTTATTACTAATTGTTGACATATTCCAAACACAAAACAATAATCCACCTGCCATTCTGTGGATGGAAAAGGTATTTTTTCAATCATTCAGTCATTTTGAACCCATAAAATCTCAGCCATTCCTGAAAGGAAAATAATGGGCCATATAAAACTGACCAAATGGATCACGTGAAACACATTTCTGACATTTATTTTGAAATTGTCTGTATGTGTTATGATTTTATTTGAATTTTTTTCCTCATTTGAAAATCAATCAGGTTAACTTTTTTTTTCAGTAAAGAAAAGATTTTTTTTATTTGTAGTTCCAACATCAAAATTGTAACTTTGCTGAACAGGTTTTGCAAAACAAAAATGCAACAGTATTTTCACAAGTATTTTTTGAATTGTTCAGTAGAGAACTTCCCTTTAGTAACATAAAAACAAGCTAAAATATTTGCCCTTAGAAACGTGATCACTTAAAAGTCAGGGGGAAAAATCCCATTAAAACTGTATAAGATAACTTTACATTGCATTTAAGCGATTTGTGACGCATGTCACCATTGTTCCCTGTTGATTGAAGGCATCTTGTAAACAACGTGGTATTTAAAGGGTTAAAATCCGGGAAATAAATGACTATTTCATCGTTATGATCAAGACTGATGTTAGCTAAAATAATAACGTAAAATTTAAGTCAGTTCTATCGAGGGGACTTTTTTGTCCTCTAAGATAGTAAAAGGGGCTTTTTCATATAAATGAATACAGTATTTGATAGTTAAAAACTTAATTAAGTGAATTTGTAAAATGTTTTTAACTTATAATATTCTCTGGCAGATACTCCAGCCACAAAGGGGTCCCAAGCCAGTGTACTTCTAGTGCCGGTCCCAAGCCCGGATAAATGGGGAAGGTTGTATCAGGAATGGCATCCAACGTAAAACCTACGCCAAACCAATTTGTGTAACATGAAACTGAATTCCAAACCGGATCGGTCAGGAAATACCATCACTATTAACCAGCAGGGTGTCCGCCTGTGGATGGAAACAGGTGATCCGCTGTGGTGAACCCGAAAGCCTACAGCCGAAAGACGAGACAAGATCCTATGTCAGATTGAAGAGATGGACATTTATGTCCAAAAAAAGGGAATATGAGTAAAGGTTGACAGAGTGAAGCACAAGGGCTAAGATGCATCCGAAGTAATCAATCAGTGTAACCTCTGGTCTGAAAGATCATCTGTTGTGACTGTTTACGGCTCTTAGTGTCAGAAATAGTAACTCATGAGTATTTTAATTGTCTCATATTGGATTTAATGGAGCTTTGTTGAAGTCAGGACTTATGAGAGTTTGATGCAATCGGCCACACAGAGTCCAACACTAGAAAAAATTACCACTCTGTAAGATATCAAGCCAGAGCCCTATTAAATCTCCATTTACAGTTTCCATAGTTTAAAAAAAAAAATAAAGGCATAAATTAAACCTCTGTTGGAATTCCCTCTTCTAGTTTATTACAAACCTGCATGAAACTGAAGATTTATGATTGAATTAAATAATGAAATTTTTGAAGCAAACCATTTGAACTTTATAGAAAAAGTCCTTTTATATCTGCGGAGAGGCCATGAAGGCCACCATGTTCTTCTGCCATCTTTCTGCAGCAGCCCAGAAAGGACAAACCAAACAGAACATGATGAATACATAGATGCTCGATAACAATTTTGTGTTCTGACTTATGGAGGATCATTATTACTTTTTAGAACAAGAAAAAGAAACGGATTATGAAACTTCACTGAAGAAGTAATCATGAAGACCAGACTTGTGAAACCAAAGAGAGGTAAACTGGTGAGGTTCAGGCAGTCCAGCCTGGGGGATTCCAGCCGAGAGCTCGCTATCCCACTGGTCACATTTCTTCCATTGGGGGGCAGCCCAACCAGTTCCTGATAGTCTTGGAGAAGTCAAAATTAAAGTGACTCAGTCGGCCATTTCATTCTAGACTCATGTTTATTCACTCACTCATTAACTCATCATTACTAATCATGTATTTTCTGGTTCAGGAACTTCAAATCTTGTTTCGCTCAAGGGTCAGTTTATTGCTCAGAGATGTTTCATCATCATCATCATCATCATCAATATTTCTGATATAAGACATATCAGGCTATTCTGTGACTTCATATATTAAAAAGCTTCTGCTGACCCCTGCTGTCTGATCTAGGTACTACACCCTCGTTTCCCTTTTGTGACTCTTTTAGACAGTGAAAATGTTATTATATTGGATTTGGGAGTGGGGATCTTATTCAAGGACGGTTATAAAGGTTATAAAGCTAGCACCTTTGAATCAACTATTCAAAATACAACTATTTGAAGAAGCACAGTAGACCGTTACAAACTGCAACAACTGATGAGTTTTAACATTTACTCTCTCGATCCCACCAAGGTTGGTACGCTCAGTAGAATAAAACAGAATGTGTTGATTTCCTTTATAATATATATCCTTTATTTTTACCAGGTAAAGTCCTCATTGAGATCAAAAAAACATTTTTTTTCTAAGAGTGACCTTGCAAGGAGAGCAGCACAGAAAGTGCGACAAAAATTAGAAAGAGAAAATACATACAATATAAATACATAGATACATATGATACAGAACAATATAAGGAATCCATAATAAGCCATTCCAAAGAGTCAATCAAAAGTATTAGAGTGAGATTTCAGAAATCAACTACATTGACCCAGCACTTTATTTTCATGATCCTACAGAATAGATTTAAACTCCCCCAAAGTAACAAGTTCTGACAGTTTAGGCTCCTTCTATAAGCTACTCCAGGAACGGGGAGCAGCGAAACTAAAAGCTTTTTTCCTGATCTCGATTCTGACTCTTGGGACAGTCATTTGAACCCATATTGCCTTTGGTTTTCACAAATGTATGTATCAAGATAAACAGGTAGCAGACCATGGAGATAATTGTAAACAAGCACCAACCAATGCCAGAGTCTGCGGTGTTACTGTTGCTTAGCAACAGCGCACAGTGTACGCTATAAGGAAATAGTTCTAAAGTTGCCCCTCATTGATCTTTAGTAATTATATTTTTAATCCTGAATTCTCTGCAGTGAATTTTTCTTTAATTCATAAAGACCATGTGAGTGTAGCCTCAAGAAGTGAAGCATAACCTTCTAAACACAACAACCAAGTATTGAAATGGTGCCTCTTGTAATACATTTGTTTGGTATGTTTTTTAGTTTCCATGGTTACAAGTTGAACGAATCCTCTGAATCTGATTTTCAGATTAGGCATAGCTCAGAAACTATTCCATATATTTCCATGCCATTTTGTACGACTCATATTTTAGGATTTTTTGATCCAAATGTAAAGTGCATTATAAATTAAATGTATTATTATTTATTATTATTATTTATATGATCAAAATAGTGTATCACTGTAGTAATCCCGATAAACTATCTTAAGTCAAGAAACAGTAAATAACTTTATTTTTTACAGTCAGAATATGTGGGGAACACAGAATTTTTACTGTAAAAATACAAACTTTTGGTAAAATTAACAAAGAAAAATACCACAATGTAACAAGCCCTTTTTTTTTTAGCACTTTGAGATTTGATCCAAATGTAAAGTGCATTATAAATAAAATGCATTATTGTTATTATTATTATTATTGTAAAGCCACTCATTACCACAAAAGTATTATTCTGTGTAAATTACAGGTTTTGTTGGTGTGTACGAATAAATTTACAGTACAACAAATCCATCAACCGTTTAGCAAGAGCATACAGTAATTTCTACAATAATAAGACGCTAAAATGTTATATTTTTGTGACATAATGTGCATTTCGAGGTAAAATAAAAAGTCTGAATTTATTGTAAATCACTGATGAATCTGTTGGAGCAGCTATGAAACATATCTTCACTTGAACCACAAAACAAAAGACTTCAGATTCTGCAGGCCCATGTGACTTTATTCATATGACATGCCCCCAGAACATTCTCCAGTCCCACTAAGACCACAGCTGCACTTTTAGTCCTTCTCAACATCAGACGTGAACGCCTTGGAACTTTTTAAAATTTATTTCTACCTCATATCGTTTGGATCTGTCCATTTTTTTTTGTAACAAAAGGTAATACACCATAAAGGAATATTTAATTCTGTTTTTACTTGTGGCTTTGGTGTCTCACGTCAGCTTGGATTATATCTATTTAAACAAGTGGAATGTTCTGAAGGTCCAGGTTCAGGAAGGAATTTTTTTAGGACTACTTTCCAGTTTTCTATTTTCTAGTTTTCTATCATCTCTCTCAGGGGTGCGTCCTTCCTTTGGGCGATCTCTTGCTTCTTTTGGGAGACTGTGACCAGACGACGGAGAGCTCCATTCATCCTTTGAGGTGAAGATGACAAACGCTGCAGAGACCTGCATCAAGGTGGTCTGCCGGTTCAGGCCGCTGAACAGCTCGGAGGTGGCTCGGGGAGACAAGTACATCCCCAAGTTTCAAGGGGAGGACTGTGTGCAGATGTCGGTGAGTGAGCTGCTTCCTCCACGTTTAATTTATGGTGAAAAAAGGTTTTGTTGAATTTTCTTAATTTAATCATATGAACTGGTCCAACTAAAATAGTTTGATCCAAATCCAGTCTTAACTTTTAAGTTCAGCTCCACTTAATTTAAAAATTAGTTTGGCAAGCCTGTCCTTCTTTTCCTGCTTATATATAGAGCCCCCTAGTGACACATGAGCAATAACAGCCAAGATTATCAAACAGTGTCAAGTGAATCGAGCTGGAAACTCGTTAGCCAGCAACACTCACATCCACACCTACTCCTCATCTTCCTCCTCCTTGGTTTTTACTGGTTGGTTTTTGTACAAACTGAGCGTTTGTCATATTAACATAATGTTAACTTAATGGTTGAGTGTCTAAGATGTAGTAGTCTTTGAATAATTGGATTTTAATATTCATAACTATGTTTTTAGTGCTTAATCAGCTGAAAATAAGAAACTTTTTTCACCCATAGCTTGGAAAAAGTTCCCTCTCCAGAGGAGCAGTCTCCTATTCCATGGAGGATACCATGTTTGTACAGTAACCTAGAATGGACAAACTGAACTCTGTCTTGAGAGGACTTTATGGGCTTTTATTTGAAGTGACAGAAAGACAAGAAAGAAACCTCTAAAAAACAAAGAAAAACAAAATGATGAATAAATTGTTGCTGGATAACTGGTGACATGGTGCTCATTTCTGGACAGCTCTACCATAATACAGAATAAATATCAACATTCACTGTCAAACATCAAAACTTTCAACCATACTTTAGAAGAATAACTAACTAAATGTAGTTTCTAAATGTGTCCATCCAAAGAAACCTCATTGATAGAATGCTGCACGACGTTAACATTTGAAGTCCACTCTGGATTCTGGGTTAGGGAGGAGTGAGCTGATGTGTGATATAAGATGCAATCCGGAATTTAACCACAAGATACGATTACATTTCGAACATTGCACCTTTGAAACAAAAACGTTTTAGAGATTTTGCTGAGCAAAGCAGAAAACAATTCTGAAGAAGGTGATCCTAACAGTAAGAATTCAGGAGGAGGAAGATCGAATCTGAGGAATAATGTTTCTCCATTTATAGGAGCTTATAGATGAGACGAAGGCAAGAATATTTCCCTCTGCTTCATGTCAAGTGGCAGCCTTCGCTCAATTTGGGCTCCTCTGTAATGTAAACACGTTCAGTACTCAAGGATGAGCCTTATTATGTATCTTGAGTCCAATCGGTGTGCTGAGGGAAAACTTCAGCCATGAGTCAGAGAGCTGACATTATGCAAACAGACTGTGTTGAATATCTACCTCATAATATGGCCTTTTGTAATACATTACAGATGTTTCAACTCAGTTGGAAGGACCAGCTTGACAGCCGCGCTGAAAACGTAGTTTCATTAACCTGTACACTGCCACGTCAGAACTCTAAGCATCATGGGACTGCCGGCTGTGCCCTTGCCATGAAGCTGATTCTGCTTCTCAGCCAACCCATCCACGAGCGCCTGTAGCAGCGACGTGTTTGAGTGTGTCACGCTGAACAAGGAGCGCTTTGTTACGTGTGAAATCAACATCTCGTTTGTAGAAGACTTTGTATCGCTGAAAAAGCTTTTTATAAGAATGAATAAACTAGACAAAACTGAGAAAGCAGAAACCTCCAGAAAGGTAGTTCAGATTAACATTTTTCGATAATTTCACCCTCTTCACAACGTACGATCAGCGTACAACAAATCCCACAATGTTTGATCATTTTGCCAATTTATGACTCTTAGTTCTTTGGATAAGTTATTTCAGGATATGGACACAGCGTCTGTGTTTACACATCTACGTCCTTCAGTCAATCAAACTCAGGTCGATTCTTGGATAGGGAGGGGTGAGCTGAGATCTGATAGATGATGCAATCTGGAAAAACCTTTACACTTCTGATAAGATTCGTCAACAAGTCCCAGCTGGTAATGCTGAGATGAATGAGACAGAGAGCGGGACAGACGGATGTGGGGGACTCTTATAGGGGGCGTATAAAATGCATAGTACTTGGTATTGATACGGTACTAGATTGTTAAAGTTCTACCTTCTTTGCTGGAATGCTCCTCCACCTCCTTTCCACAGGGTAAGCCGTACTTCTTTGACCACGTTTTCCAGTCCAATACGACACAGGTGCAGTTCTACAACGCTGTGGCTCAGAAAATTGTCAGAGGTAAGAGCTAACGTTAAAGAAAACTTCCTACAAACAGAAACCTAAACCTGACTGCTGAACATCTGCCTCCGTTATCTTGACCCGAACAGATGTTCTGGAGGGATACAATGGGACGATATTTGCCTACGGACAGACATCATCTGGTAAAACACACACAATGGAGGTAATAAACAATAATGGTTACTTTTAGTGGTTCAGTCTGAAAGATGTTGGGGTAAAATGTGAGGAACCAAACAAAATCAGGACCGGCACAAAACCTTAATGATTTCTTCTGAACAGGTAATCTGATTACTATCGCTACCTTCCCTCCCTTCTTAAACGTTACCAGGTGATCTATCCGGTGTTTGGCTATGAAGATGTTGAAAAGTTATCTATCCTGATGCGATCTCCGTCAGATTTAACGTTAGAATAAAGTGTAAAATTAAGTTGCAAAAAGAATGGATACAGATACAGTTTTCGAGAATCTTCTCCTTTGGGATGTTCCCTTGATGACTCTCCAAAGTAGAGCAACTGTTTCCACCTTTCCCCTATCCTATGCATCTTCCTCTGTCACGCCAATCAACTGCATGTCCTCTCTCAGCACATCCAGAAACCACCTCTTTGGTCTTCCCCTTTTTCTCCTGCATGGCAGCTCCGTCTCCAGCATCCTTCTACCAATAAATGCACCATCCTTCCTTTTCACGTGTCTGAACCCTCTAAATCTGGCCTCTCTTACTTTGCCTCCAAGACGTTTAACTATGGCTGTCCCTCTGATGTCCTCATTTGTATTACTGTTCATCCTTGTCACTGTCATCCTGTCTTGTGCTCACTGCCACCGTCTCTAAACCATGCAGTAGGGCTGCTCTCATTACCATCTTGTAAACCTTTCCCCTCACTCTTGGTGCTTCTCTTCTGCCACAGATAACTTTAGACACTCCATCCACTCCAACATGCCTGCGTCCGCTCTTTCACCTCTTTTCCACACTTCCTGTTGCTCTGACGTCAACTGTTCAGAGTATAAAATGTATAGTACTTGGTATCGATACGGAAATTCTGCAGCTTCTCCAACTCTATTACTTGCCTCCTCACCTTCCCATTCATTCACACACATGTATTGTCTTGCACTGACTGACCTTCATTCCTCTTTTCCCTAGTGCATATCTCCACCTCTCCACGTTTTCTTCCACCTGGTCCCTGCTATCACTACAGATCATACAAATTCATCCACAAAAATCATAGTCCATGGGGACTCCTGCCTGACTTCAGCTGTCAGCCTGTCCATCACCATAAAAAACAGAAGGGGCCCAGAGCCGATCATTGGTGCAGTCCCACCTCCACCTTGAACCTATCCATCACTCGTACTGCACACCTCACCCCTGTCACGCTGCTCTCATGCATATCCTTTACCACTCTAACATACTTCTCTGTGACTACAGACTTCCTCACGGAATACAACAATGCTTCTCTTGGTACTCTGTTGTACACTTTCTCTAAATCCACAAAGACACAATGCAACTTTACGAACTTTATAGTCAATTATCCAATTACAGACGTACAACATAATCAAAATGGTGTTTCTCACACTCCCATGTTATATGCAAGATAAATCTAGGAATAAATAAAAAACCCAATGAATATGAAAGCAGGACTTCAGTATATAAAAATAGATAAAATCATACTAAGCTACTGGAGCATTCTTTAAATAACTGCACAGCATAAGAAAACTGAAATATATATATACATATATATATATATATGTATATACATATATATACATATATATATACATACATATATATGTATATATATATATATATATATATATATATATATATATATATATATATATGTATATATATATATATATATATATATATATATGTATATATATATATGTATATACATACATATATACATATACATATAATAAAGTTCAAAAACCTTCATTGTGTTTACAACAGCCCACTAAATATAAGTAGAACTATGGGGCTCATTGCTCTGAACCGTTCTCTTGAAATCCGTACATGTTTGGGAACCTTGGTGCTGACCTTGCTGTGATTGTGGTGGTGAGTCGTTGTCTCTCTGGCGGGATCTCCTCTTGTTAATGTGTTGGATGAGGAAGAAGATGAGCCCACCCACAACCAGCAGGTACCATCCATACTGGGTCAGGAAATTTCCCGCTGTAGGAGCAAGAACATCAACAATTCTTGCTTTAAAAAGATTTTATTTTTACATGTTAAAAAAACAAACAGAAAAACAGTTCACAATTTAAATCGTATCAATTAAAAAAAGACACTACAGTGAAATACAATATTTTAGCTAGATTATGTTAATCATAAACCCCTGAGACAATGTTTTCATTGTTAATTTTTTTCTATTTATCATTAGCACAGATTATATTCAAATTAACCTGAGGTTAATTAAATTCAACATTTACTTAGATTATATGACTAGATCTGGCATACACCACAATTCACCTCTTTAATATTTTATTTTGAAATGCGCATGTGTCAATGCGTTTACCATAAACATCAGCATGCTGGAGCAATCTATTTAGATGCTTGTTAAACACTTCAGTTAAGCCTTCGCCTTATAAATTTGCATGCTCAAACTGGTGTTTCGGTTTAATTTGTGTTTGTCTTCATGTTAACTGGTGATGGAACCAGATATTTGGTAGGCATGGCTTCACCTTTCCACTAACCAGAAAATATCGATTTTCCTTCGCTTTTCAGTTATATATAATTATATTTGCGTAAATTCTTTCGAATTAGGGCTGGGCAACTTTTACTAATATGAGAGGAGTTGATAAAGGGTATTTAAGCGCTCACAGAGCTGTTGTTACCACAGCTACTACCAATCTCTTTTCCTGATTACTCATGTCAGCAGAGTAAAATAACAGTAAAGTTTCTATTTTTGGCTCTATGCCCATATAATTGGTGTTTTTAACAAATCAGACACAAACATGCTATAGTCAGTTATAAATATACTGATATTCCAGTCTTACCGTTGATTAACTGCTTCATTCGTTTCTAGGAAGCTCTGTGAACTCTGTGCTGCCTACAGGGGCTCAATGCACCCTCATGTGAAAAACACATTCAGTAGCGAATAGTGAAAGAAGCCAACACAGGGACACAAACGGTATATCCATCAATTTTCCTTAGTGTTAGATTTGGTTTTCACTACGATATCCTGAAAGCATCCTGTTAAATTGGTTATCGTAATCAAACCTGACTTTGTCTATCCCTGATGTGACTTGAAGCCGAACATCATTTCAAAATACTTGTCTAAACCCGGCCCGAGTCCAAGAGAATAATGATCGAGCCTGGCTTGAACCCGGCAGTCCGTCTGTCTTTTATGTCCAAACCCAGCCAGTCGTTGTGAAACAACAGAGAAACAAAGATGTAAAAAGAAAAAGGTGGACCTGAACGAGTTTGGGTGTCAATCCAATCCTGTTTCTGCTTGTGCTACGTGATGTTAGCTCTTCGGCTACTCAGTAGCTCTCCTAGTAAGCCCCGAGTCAGCACTTAGCTTAGCGCGAGTTAAAGCTATCTGATCCCATAATCCCCCAGAGCTCTAATACACAAGGGTACATAAAGCCAAGGTAGGGCTTGGCAATTAATCAAAAATTAAATCAGAACACACTAATGTTTTATTATTAAGTTTTTAATATATATGCCTTCTGTTTTTTTTTGTTGTCGTTGTAAAGCCATTTGCTACATTTGTTGAAGAAAGGTGCTATATAAATAAATGTTACTTTATTTACTTACATAACATTACAATGTGCTTGATATTACAATAAAAATAAATAAGTAAAAAATTTCACACTACGATGTAATATAACACTATTTTGAGTCATCACTAGAGAGGAATTAAATAAGATATTATTGAAGTATCTTTGAATTAAGAGGAGTTTCTAACCTTTTATTAAATTTGCTTGAGATCTACATTATCTGGAATCTTCAGGTATAGGGGAAAAACTTAATATAATAATAATTTTTATGTGTGTGTATGTGTTTATTTCAGAAAATGCAACGAAAGATCAACTTATGGAGCGGGCAAAATGGGTGTAAAGAGAAGATTTTCCTGCAGTTGGAAGAAAAGAGGGCATTAATGAAGGCGTAACAAGAAGTGAACCTGCCACAGCACAAGTTGGAAATGATGTGCCACCAGCTGAGGATCTATGACTGCAAGGGTACTTCACAGCAAAAGAAAAATGCAGTGTCCATCATTTATGGAACTTGATTTTTACTTTAAAAGCAAAATATATCTTTTTTGAAGAGTTGCAAGTTATTTTCTACTTTTGACATGGTATTATCTAAAATAATATTTACATCTGAAAAATATATTTTTTGTTTGCAAGAAATGCTTTTTACCTTAAAACTAAAATGTTATTATTATTCACATAATGTTTTCCTTTCAGTGATGTGTTTTTTGATTTCAATTGGAATATTAAATAAATAACCAGAAGTACCTAATTTGTGTGTTTCCTTCAATTATTTTAAAATGACAAAGATAAAATTTCACATTTTATCTTTGTGAGCATATTTACGGTACAAACCTTGTCTGTAGGTGGGTTTACATGGACAGCCTAATTCCGATCAGATTCGGAAAAGACGTTTAATCGGAAAGAAAATGTTGCATGTTAACACCCCTTTCCGAATGGAAAGAACCTTTCTGAATTTGATTTCATTCCTTTTCAAGGAGGTAGTCTAAATCTTTTCAGAAAGCCTTTCTGATTGCTAGTCGCTGAATGTAAACACTGTATCGGAAAGCTTTCTGTTTGAAGCGCATGCCCAGCGTCGTGACGTAATGCTCCGCTACATTTTTTCAGCACAGCAATGCATTGTTAAATACGGCGACTTCAAAACAGTACCGGTCTGCATTGGAGATTGATTTATTCATTCATTCATTGAAATTTTTTACATATCTGGACAGTTAGATGGGCGAAAAGTCACTTCCGTGCATGCCCTCTTTGTCTTATTCTTCTTCTGGGCGTATGTTGAGTCAGCACCAAACTCACCGAAGCATCACCACCTTATGAACGGGAGTTTGGATTGTCTGTGCATGTCTGAAAGCGTTTCGGATTAGATGAGTTTAAGCATGTAAACAGCGGGTCGGAAAAGATCACAAGTCATGTAAACAAGCGATCGACATTGCAATTCGGAAAGGTCTAATTCGGAAAGGAAAAAAAGTATCCCCTGTAAACCCACCTAGTGAGCTATGAGAACATTGGTCGGGACAAGCTGGGATGAGAAACTTGGGAGTTGGCCAAGTTAGCTCCATAAATTCCGAGTCCGATAACTCTAATACAAAAAGTAGCACGAGGACGACCGTGCAAGACCATTAATGGACCTCAGATACAGTGATTCGCCATGGCAACCAGTGAGACGCTATGGTCGCTGTACTTCAGCAGGAAATGTAATGAAGGAAAAAAAGATTAATCAGAGAAGGAGAAAAAACTGGTGTGGGACCGAATTGCTGCCTGACAGAAAGTATCAACTAGTTTTACAGTATACTCTGAATGTTGTGTGTGACAAAGTGACGGAAGGATATTGAGCATGCTTTATTTTCATTTATGGGCTGTAAGTGAACGCGAAAAAGCTAAAAATACAGAGTTAATCCTACAAAGAAATCGCTGAAGGAATTTTATATTTCATCTGAGAATGCTTCGAGATTCCCCCAACTCCCCAGGATGAGCCAGGCAGGGTTGAATGAGGTCAGCGGGGACTGCTAACACTGCGAACAACAATCCAATTGATGGCACACAGATTCATGATTTTATCTCACTTTGATTTTTTTAAAATGTTGATAATATCCATCGGTTGCTCTTTTTTATCAATAGCTTTAATATCAAATATTTGCAGAGAGAAGAAGCTTTCATTTAAAAAAAATAAATAAAGGGAAAGCAACGAAAAACTTTGTGGAATGTGACACGTTTGAGATGTATGGTTGGAGAATATCATTCAGATAAATTATGGAATGAAAAGCATGTTCAATCCGGGTTTGTCAATCCTCAATCACAATATGACAAATGATTGATAGATAGATAAGTCACATCTGACAGCTCCACTTCAGGTTCAGAAGGAGGGGGAGTCAGGAACAACCTCAAGGTATTTTGAAGAAAACCTACCAGCCAGCAAGTCATGTTCACAGAGTAACTTACCACAGTAACTGACTCAGAACCGAATTTATCCTGCTTTCTGGAATGGAAACAGCAGAGTTTCCCTAATCTCAGGTTTAACTAATTCGGGGTTTCCACTAAACCCGCTTCTTGAAATTCCACCAGGTGTGTAGCTTGTGTTAAGAATTTGATTTTTAAGCATTCAAATCAGATATGTCTGATCATGCTAACCCTTTTATGCTAACCCTGGTTAGTGTATGCCTCGATTACCAAAGATCTGGTTCCTTCGTCAGTTTTCATGAAAATAAGTTAAACCAAAACAACGGTTTGACTACTGAAATATGTGAGGAGATAACCAGATCTGCATCACATATTTCCACTTGAGCTGACGTTAAAGTGTAATGTAATCAGCATGACTACCTAACACCACACTTGATTTTAAACCTGCACGACAAACTGACATCGAATTGATTTAATCCTGATTAGCTATGGTTAAATTGAATTTTATCCAGGATGAATATCCAACAGTAGATTACCCAGGAATACTACATAATGTTAAACTGACGTTTAACAAGCTTGTCTCGCGAATATTTGACGGTCCTTTAGTTTAGCATGTAATACTAACTAACGTTCAACTGAGATTTAACCAGCACATGACCAGTTGATGTTAAACTGAAGATTGATCACTTAAATTAGAAAAGACACAATACTTTCAACTAGCAGATTCGCACATCTTGGTTACGTTTCTAAGGAGCCCCGCATTAAATGCGTTTACTTGCCCGTGAGGCTCATAGAATCTAGATCCTGGTTCTTGAGGGACGCCTCCTTGTCATGAACGTCTTTGATCTCCACATCATAATCCATGTTCTGAGGCCAGGAGAACGTGCAGTTGGCGGATGGGTTGCTCGTCGTGGAAGGGTATTTCCTACATCGACGGTTGCTGCTGACGGAGGCTAGCTTCAAACAAACATCACCGTTCAGGATGACGTATTGGCCTTATCGTACACTTCCGTACACGTCACGCAGACAGACATCACAGCTATATACATATAAATACTTAAGTCCATTGAGCAGTTACGCTCCTAAATGCACTTTTCCTCATCGTCCCACATATGCACACTTCGATGCAAATCACTTGGATGTGCTTAGGGCACATGTGTCAAACCAAAGGATCGCGGGCTGCACTGTTTATATCTGGCCTAGGACACAATAACTAATTAAGCCACGTTCACATTGCAGGCAAAATCAGATTTTTTTGCCGATATGTGACCCATATCTGATTTTTTTTTTTGACAGACGCAGCACAAATCCGATTTTTTCAAATCAGACTCAGACCACTTTTATATATGATCCTAAATCGGATACGTATCTGATGTTTTTCAAAGCGACCTCAGTCTGAATTGTCATGTCGCATTTCATCCGATTTTTACGTAATTTAAGTGAGACAGACGTCACATTTTCGAGCCGGAGGATGCGGGAAGATCAATTTGTGCACTCTTTGTGCAATTTGTGCTCTCTTTTTTCTTAATATTTTTCTTCCCTTTATCACTTGGTCCTAATTTTGTGTGCTCCGATTGTACAACAACTTCAAAATTTATACACACGATAACAAGTGTAAGATCCATATTAACTTCCGTAAACACACCTCATATGACGTCATGTCTTCTTCTGCGCATGCGGGTCACTTCAGGGCCGTAGACCGTTCACACTTGAGTCCGATGGCGGTCGTATTTAAATTATAATGTGAACAACCACGCAAAAAAAAAAAATCGGATCCCAGCAAAAAATCGGAATTGAGCATTAAGACCAGCGGTGTGAACGTAGCCTATGTTTTATAATAACTGGCTCGCTGGTATGGCGCACATGCACCACAGATACAAGTCCCAGAATGCTCTGCGATAACCGGTACGCCAATCAAGAGCGTTAGCACTTCTCCCTGCGCATATGTTGTCAGATAACAGCGTTTATCCAGTCACTCTAATAAACTTTAGGCTAATTAATAAAATAATTAGTAAGTCAGATGCGCGTATTAATAAATAGAACGAACGTTTTCAACTTTTAATCAACTTGCGAGGTGCGTTCAGGTCCTCCAAGCTCTTCAACGTATGTCGGTGCTTTTGCTTTAAAAATAAGAAAACACAAGAAGTTGCTTACATTTAATGCTAAATGTACCTGTAGCATATTAATGCAACTGACTGTTTTCTGAAATATACGTAGCAACAGTCTAATCTCACTATTTTGTTTTGGCAGAAGAAAGATTCAGCTAAATCAGCCCAGCCATTTCCTTAGGGTCAATTAAAGCTCCTTTTTATTGTTTTTTTTTCACATTGGATGTGATTTTTAACTTAGAAAATGTAATTAATGATAATTAATATAATTAATAATAATATTCTGACTGTTGTTGATGCTTGTGAATAAAAACTTCTCATTGGAAATTATTCTGTGAAACTATGCTGATAGAGAGGGAGACTTAAAATCTGTTATGGTGATGTATTTGAGTTTAATCTGTCGTTTCAGTATTTTTAATTCAGCCGTTTTCTTCAGAATTGTTTAAAATGATTAAAAATAAGAATAAAATTGTCATAATACCTCAGATAAAATATGGACAATTTGAGTCCTATTCGGCCCTCAATTTGGTCTCAATCTTAAATTTTGGTCCCCTTGGTGATTATCGACAACTGTCTCAGGGCGTTGTCGATAATTATGAAAAGGGTACTAGTACATGTCAGTTAATCAAGGCACGAAGTCTGTCCACAATTAAAATCATCATAACATACTGAATTTAAACTAATTACCAATTAGAGCTGGCTTATTAGAGGTGTGCTTCTCTAATAATGCTTATTGTTTTCTTGTCTGCCATGTTTTTTTTTAAAAATCACAAATTTATTCATTTAAAAATAGATTTCACTCTACCTTTTTCCATAGTTCTGTGCATGGCTGATGTATGCGCAGCACTATGCAACAACATTTTGCTCTGATGAGCACTGTATGGTATGAATCTGAATGACAAATAAAAGTTTGTCTATGTAAGATAAATGAAACAAGATAAATGATATCTATGTCATAAAATGAAACATCCACCAGCATATTAAAATCAATACTGCAAATATTTTACCTGGTACCAACTGGTGCTGCTTATTTGGAAAAACGTGTGTGTGTGTGTATATATATATACATATATATACATATATATATATATATATATATATATATATATACATATATATATATATATATATATATACACGTATATATATATATATACATATATATATATATATATATATATATATATATATATATATACATATATATATATATATATATATATATATATGTATATATATACATATATATACACATATATATACACACACACACACACACACAACTGTAAAGTTTTAACATTCATTATATATTCAAGGCATAAGCTATAAATGGCTTAATTCAGAAATAGGCAAGGCTTTGTGTTATTTTATAAGGATTATATTAAATTCAACACATTCAAAACAGTATAACATTGCAAAACAACTTCTCACTTGTGTAAAGTTATTTCCTGTCCCTTGATTTTGGCATTTCTTTTGTTGGAACATCCAAAAGCAACAAAAAAAGTCCAGCATTTTCAAAGGGTGACCTTATATGGCGGCGACAGTTACGCATTTCACAAACCCAGACATGTTCAGAAGGATAAACCACAGTAATATAGTAAAATGAATGGGATCAACATAAAAAATTAAAAGACTAACAAAGATATAAAATAAGACAGAAAAGATGAATATAAAGAAGAATGAGACAAATATAAAATTGAAATAAATACACTGCTCAAAAAATAAGACAATTATACATAAACACTTAAATCACAGATTGTATCTTAATTAATGAAATATTCAAGTTGAAAATCTTTAAAGATATAAATTGTATAATTCAACGATAACAAAATTATGTAAGAATGGTCAATGGAAACTAAAATTTAGAATTCTACACCCAAAGTCAAAGTGAAAAATTGAGATCATAGGCTGAATCAACTTGTGTAAATTTCATCACAACTCATATTGAGGATCTGTAGTGTGTTTGGCCTCCATGTATCTGTCAGCACCCGTAACAACATCTGGGCACACTCCTGATGAGATGGCTGAAGGTATTCTAATGGATTTTACACTCAGAAATGGACAGTGAGCTGTCCATATCAGCTCATTGATATGGACATCAGTGAGCTCTTTGACTATCTTCAATGTGTGGTTTGTGGTGGCGTCTGATGCACCAATACATGATGTCGCAGAAGTTCTCAGATGGATTCAGGTCTGCAGACAGAATATCACAGAAGTTTAACTGACTCTGTTATACGATGATGACTAAGTGTTACACTGTTAATAAAATAGTCTGTGAAAACTGGGGATGCTTAAGGATGAACGCTGTTAAGATTGAAGTCTAACCTTCAATAGGGTAACCTATTTTGATACCCAATTCTTTCTTCAAGCAGTCTGACTTTGTTATCTCGTGCACAAAAACAATTCTACTTATACATTATTTTCATTACAGCTGCAAGCCTGCAGCCTCCTATGTTCTTTCAACCTACATTCTACAGCCAATGTATCTTTGGGATGTGCTGGACAAACAACGCTCATCCATGAAGGCCCCACCTCACAATAAACAGAACTCAAATTATCTGCTGATCATGTTTTTGCATCACATAGCACAGCACATCTTCAGAGGTCTTGTAGAGTCCATGCCTTGACACCAGAGCTGCTTTGGCATCATAGGGGCACATACACAATATTAAACTAGAAATGCCAATCTTATGACTGCTCAGTATATAACACAGAGTTCAGCAATGTGCTTTTGTGTAAATAAACCATTACTATAAATGAAATACGGTAGTATTGTCACCGAGAGACTCTTAATATCAGTAGAATGTCCAAAATAGTTTAAATCTACAAGAAACTACCCTTAAAATATCTAAAAATTAAATTTAGCAAATGCACTACTTGACTAGTCGTCATACACAATTGTGGGACGGGATAAAAAAAATGTCAGCTGGCATCACAGTGAATGCTGAATAAATTGTTTGGCCGTGGTTGTGGTATTTGCTACAAGGGCTCCCAAATGCTCCTCAGTGATGGGTCAAATATACAGAAATGATTTCACATTGTTGTCATGTATGTACGATGTCTAAGCTAAAGTTATAATAAACAACTGTTCTTAAGATTATATTTTTAAGATATGCTTTTACAGGTAGGGCATGTCTAATGGATAGATGCTACTAAATGCATCCATAAATGTGGCTAAAAGTCAAGGTATCTTAGCCATAGTCCATCAGAGAGTCCAGCAAATTTATGGAAGTGCACTTTAAAAAATAAGACTGGTTAGAGGTGGAGATAAGCCAAGAAAGCCATTTGACACAGGAAGCTGATCACACAAATTGTAAGTTAGAACTGGATTTTATTGAATGTAGTTTTACAAAATAAAATTGACCTGGTAAATAAAGTCCAAATGAAATGAAATCTACAAAATAAAAAATAACATGCTTTCATTGTATTTAGGATCCATTAACATGCAGCTCTACATCCATGTCTTCATTGCCCTCTTGATCTCTCTCATTCATCGCCTCTCCTATTCCTCGATCCTTCTGTGCACCCTCATCCTCTTCTTCCTGCTCCTCCTCCACCATCCCAGCTGGATCTGGTTTAGAAATATATTCATCCATGCATCCATCAATATACAGTCAGGTTTTATGAGAAAAAATAAATCAAATGGAGTTATTTTAGATTAGGAACTAATTTTTCCAAGATTTGTTCTACTCTGCGGTTCAATACATAATACAGCAAGTATTATTTATTGTCATTCCACTTATATTACTGCAATTCGCTGTATTTGTTCCTCACACAATACAAACTTGCCAAACTCAAACTTGTTCAAAATGTTGAGCAGGTCCATTCAAAATCTGTTGTTGAGATTGTGCCTATTTTAGTATGTCCACACTGGGCAACTTTGTGTTGTAAAATTAATTTAAAAAATTCAAATTATTAGTATCATCAAATGTTTGGGGTTGGCCAGCGAACTACTACTGCAATATCCTAGCAGTACTTCTTCCTCAGTGTACATTTTTTGTCAAAAAAGTTAATTAAAAAAAAGGGAAAAGGTTGTGGAATACCATTACATGAGCACCGACCTTGTAGGAGATCTCGGCCTGGGATCTGACCAGCCTGCAGCAGCCCTTTCAATCTCTCCACCTCAGCCAACGATGAAGCATTAGCGATGGCATTCTGAAAAACAGACAGAAGTAAGCCTCAGCCAATATAGTCAGACGGATTTTATTCTATTTTCTTTCACCTTTAGAGCTCAAAATTTCCATCTTGGTCATTGTTGTAGGAGCGGGGGAAAATATCCACTGTTGTTGTATATCAATGTCAAAGCATACGCTCGCAAAGCTAGAATCTTTTTTGAATTTATCAAATTTAAGCAGAGCCAGAATATGATAAATACAAAAACAAGCAATTCTTGTAAGTTGAATCCAAACCACCTGGATTGCCGTTTAAACTTGAAGAAATTTTACCTTTAATCCAAGACGCTTCCTCAGTTCTGAACTGTGCGGATTCATGTATTTAACCTCCAGTAGGTGTTTCATACATACAGAGTCATTGGGTAATAAGTATACAGTTATCCATGCATAACTTAATTTGGGTGGGTTACAGTTTTTAGAAGTTGTTGGGGACACAGTGGTGTTGATTGCCTTCTGGGACACCTTGCGAATCGTTTGCATTTGAATCTAGATATGGAAGATGGCAAGCTGTCTGGGGAGAGATGTTAAGACTGCATTGTATGTGGGAGCTAGGCAATGGCTTAAACCCCCTCCACTGTTTAGAGAGCGCCGCTCCAGTTTGACATAAGGTGGGTTTACATGGACAGCCTAATTCCAAATTGATTTGGAAGAGTCTAATTAGAAAAAATATCCTGCATATAAACGCCCATCGCAAAACGCAAAATTAAAGGCTCTTTCCGAAAAGCCCACTCCAAAAATGTGGGTAAATAAGAAATAGTGAACTGTGTAAACACCGCCAAGAAATCCCATCTGGGTAGGAAGACACTGCGTACAAATTAAAAAGCACTGGAAATACGACAACGTATGCATAAATCCCATGACAATCAATTGGCTCAGACCTACTGACATCACTTTTTATTGAGGATGAATGAAGTACTGAAGGGGCTGCAATAGGCTCCAGCCTGTGCAACCACAGAATGAATGAATCAATGACCTCTGTCATCACGTTTGTATGGGCTATAACGATGAAGCATGTGATGAGGAATATCTGCTTTAAACGTTACGGATTATGTTAATCATAACATTTATAGTGAGCAACTTCACATTTTATGCAACAATAAACTAAGTCATTAAAGAGGAGGAAGACCGCTGTGAAAGTCTGTCCATCGATTGATCTTGGTTTTCAGAAAAAAAGCGCACTCAAACCATCTATCCAGAATATGAATATTGTTTCCACCAAATGAGTATCCCATGTCCTTGAGATGCAGGTGAACTGCTGAGTCCTGTCTTGACGAGCTAGCTCTTATGTGCTGGGCCATGAGTTTGTGAAGTTGTTGTTGGTCTCCCCTATGGACAGATTTTCGCATCCGTCAATGCGTAAATACTGGACTCCCCACCATTCAGTTAATACTGAGGAAGGCTCTCGGATGAGAGGTGAAATGTCTTCAAGTCTAGATAGAAACCCAGTTGCTTCGGATTCAACTCACAAGGATTACAATGACCTAGATGTATGAGAATCTACATAGATGTACACCAAAAAACATTGCATTACTACCGATGTACGGTTCTGACGATGTGTTATAAGAAACTTAAAGGGTTAAAGGTTAAAAAAAAAAGCGGCCTACTCAATAGTTGTTTTTATGTAACAGTCGATTGGTGTACATCCTTTTTACATTTTAAAGGATGACCACCAACCAACACAAGGTAATTCAAGAATTCATCAGCAACATTTATGAAGTGAATAGGTGAACCTTTATGGCTTCCACATCAGCTTGAGACGGCCCTGTCCTCTTCTTCTCCAGCTGTATGGCCGCTCCAGGAGTGAACCTGAAAGTTACACACTTAATTAAGACAACAAACACAGCTAAGCTACTCAGACCTCTAAACTAGTGTAGTATCTTTTCTTGAGTCAAATACACTGATACATTACCCACGGACAGCTATCCTGAGCAACACTTTAGGGAACATTTCTGGCTGTAGATTTAAATAATTCAGGCAAATATATACAATTATTACTTACATTAAGGAAGATTTGTTGATATTTTCTGAACCTGGATAATAAGCTCTTGATAAAGAGCCTCGATTTTTTCCAAATTTGGGAAATTTTTTGATTACAGGGGGCAGATTTTAAAAAAAGAAGAAAGAAAAGGTAAATTTACACATTTATATATTTCAATGTTCCAAGGGTACACTGTGCCTGGCTTTTGGTTATAATGTCCCTTTTTAGTATTAGTTAACCCATTCCATCAGCCAGGGTTAAGTGCTTCTGAGGAGTTGCTGTCCAATGTGGACTGTCATCTTACGTTTTTTTTCGCCTGGCAATATCCTGTTCAAGTTGAGCACCATGTTTGCCCTTGAACATTTTCTCCGCCTCCTGACGTTCCTAAGACGATACCACACAGTTCTACGTGAAAACAGTCATTAATTACATGCTCAACTTTTTCCTGGGGGGGGGGGGGGGGGGGGGGGGGGGCGGGGAGGAGGAGAGAGACGACGACGACAATTCACAGAGTCTCTCTGGAATGTTTAAGGAGACATTATCTTCAGAGTGGAAGAGGAGTTCACATTATCAATGAACACTGTAATGCGTTATGGGTCAACTTGTAAAATATGGCCAGAATTCAAAGGTATCGCAAGAAAAATTTCGGGCAGCATCGAATCCGATTAACTGCCAAATGCTACATAGCTGTGAAGCTAGTGCCCCTATAGCTGACTGTATTATGAGGTCATTTACGGCTGCAATGATGACTATAACATAAGGGATGAAAAAACAAGGAAAATAATGAGGTGGCACAGAAGCAAGAGAGAGAGCATTAGCAGTGGTAAAAAAATTAATTTTTATGAATATACAATGCGTCCAAATGTAAAGTGCGTTATAAATTAAATGTATTATTATTATTAAAAATGATATGCTCCATTCCCAGCGAGGCGGTTCCTGTACAATTGCTAAATTTAGAACCAGTTCTTTCCACCGTGGAAAAACTGGCCCTGGCCACTGAAAACAAACTGTAACAGCAGGAGACAAAGGTTATAAACCAATCACAAGATCAATAGAACCTGCTAGATTTTATTTTCCACGTTTCATCTTGTTGAAATCAGTAGCTATGATTGTTTGGGTAGTGTTAGCTGACGAGCAGTTAGCTTGTAACTAACATCTGCAGTCTACCTGCCAACACAACCAGTGTCTCTTTACTTAATTTCACATTAAGTTAATATTGTATAAGGTGTGATGAATAGATTAGCTTGTCAAAGTGTTGCTCTCTTTTTTCGTGTCTATAGAGTTGAAGCCATCACCACAAAAAAGAATTACCAATAAAGAGAAGCTGTATGGCTGTGGCGGTCAAAAGAGATACTCATGCAGCACAGCTGGAGACCATACTGAAGCCTAAATATTAATCATTACATTTTTTATTTATTGCACACCTTTACACAGCGGTGTACACTTTCGTATCGATCCTGGTCACATCATACAAGTTGCCCATTAATAGTTAAATCTACCATACCACTGTTTATGCTCATTCACATCTCATGCCAGGCATTCGAATACTTAAGTTTTCCGGATGACCACTCAAAATCCCTGTATCTCACATAACTACAAATCTATATTGGACTTTAAAACATTGCCCAGTGTGCCCTCTCACTTACCTTAAGCTTAACCTTCTGGAAGTCCAGCACGCGGATCTGTGGGATTTTGTTGATGACATAGAGCCTGTAATGTTTCTTGTTTGTCACTGGATTTCTCAGCAAGCTGCAAATTCAGTGAATGATCATAATTCAGATGGGTACAACTTAGTTAGATAAAAACAGTCGTCGTTCATCTTTTCAATATTTATGTTTCAAACCTGAGGAGAGTCAAAGTCTTCACTGTCGCCAGAGGATCCAAATCACCCTGCACATGAAAAAGACAGTTATTTAAAAATCACGTGCTACTCTTAAGATGATATACACAAGTCTTACATTATGGTATAAAACATATTCACAAGGAATTCAATAATAAAGTGTCTTTTTTTGTAATATAAATGAATCATTCTACAGTTGATCTTAATTTTTTTTTATGCTGGCAGAAAGAGGTCAGTAACTTTTTTGGAGGTTGCAGTTACTTGTACTGTACTAATTTTTACAAAAAGCACCTTAATGTGGTAAGACAGTAACTATCACAAAAGTTATGTTTCGTGATAGTTATTATTAAGTTAAGTTATGTAGTGAGCTGCATGCAAGGGTTCCATTTCTAAAACTCTGTAGGATTCACATCATAAGGATGCGTACTGACTAAACACATTAAGTATGTGCATACAAAAATATTCAAATTTATTAAAACAGCGAGCAGGCACATCCATTGCTAATTTCCCTTAATAATTCACAACCCACTCAAAATGTGGCCCAGCATGTACAAGCTTCATGCAACGTCAAGGATTTCAGGTTAACCCCATGATGAGTTGATCATGGCGAAGGCAGAAGATGACTACAAAAAAAACTGCAACCAATTTGAAAACAAAACTTTTTTAGGAGAGGTGTAAACACGAACCAAGATGCTGTTTGGAAGAACTGAGAGTTGAGGTAAGAGGCAAATTCTCTGAATGCTACTACTCGGGACAGTCTGACTGTGGCTGTAATAATAATAATACCAGAGAAGCGGATCTTCTCCGTCCTCTCCACATATGCACATGTATTGCCATTCATTCAGTAGTTACACAGAGAAGACGGCCGGTGGAGGTGGATTCGCACCTGCTACCTTCTTCGGATCCACCTCCTTCTTCGGAGGTGGATTCCAACACACTCAGCCTATTAACCAATATTTCAAATAAAATTCCCAAAGCATTAAATATTTCATGAAAAGTATTCAAAGACTACAGTATGTTCAAAACAGTGCTGCAAGGATCCTGATGAGAGTTCGTAAACACGAACACAACACCCCCGTTTCTTCATTCCCTTCATTGGCTTCCCATCTCCACCAGGATTGATTATAAGATCTCCCTCCTCACTCACCAGTGCAGCCTTGGCAACGCACCCCCCTACCTGAAAGCACTACTCACCCCACTGACCTCAACACGATCCCTCCGTTCTTACCCACTCATGCCGCCTCCTCCTTCCCCGGACTAAGCTCAGCACCATGGGTGATCGGGCCTTCTGTTCTGCTGGCCCTGGTCTGTGGAATGCCCTCCCTGACCATCTGAGGGCTCCACAGACGACTGACACATTTAAAAAGGACTTAAAACTTTCCTTTTTAGCAGAACCTATAACTTTAATTAAAATTGCTTCTTTTGGTCAGGTTTTTATAGTTATTTTATTTTTTATTGATGCTTTTATCTGCTTTTACTTTGTAGCACTTTGAGATTTGATCCAAATGTAAAGTGCATTATAAATTAAATGTATTATTATTATTACAATCGTATTTTGTTTTGTTATTACTATTACTCCTGAACAGAGCAAAAATGATTAAATTTTTAAGAAATTGAAGAGCACGCAATATAATAATAGAAATATTTCTAATTTGATTAATCGCCATTTTACAATATGATAATCGATTACTAAAACAATCGACTACTGCAGCCCTAAATAAATCAGTGTGTATTTCAAACATCTCTGATTATTAATGGTGAAATTGGTTTTTTGCAAATTAACTCTTCAAAAATGATAAGCGAGAGCTTATATTTGAGATTCGTTTTACACAATCTTTTTTTCAAACCATTGCCATCAGAATTGTACTTTCCCCATATATCCATTGTCCGTTTCTCCAAGACCACACACCACACACTTTCCCATTGAAAGATTGATCAACAAAGACTACAGGACTACAAAGACTACATGGTAATTTTGCACCCCACAACTTAAAAAGCTCTGCACAGTGCCATCACACTAAATTATTTCAGAAAAATTTATATTGTACTCAAAATTTGATCAAAATCAAGATTATGGTCAAAAAGATCATGAATTAAAAATATTAAGATAACAAAATTTTAGATGGTTATGATTATACCGAAATGTACTCACCAACTCCTGAAGGTTGTTGCTTGTGAGAACCAGTTCCCTCAAATTTGGCAGTGAACGCTCCAAATTCTCACCTATGCGACTGGAGGAACATTTCATATGGTTATAACCATGCAGCATGTACTAGTTGGCAAGGATGCTGTGACCAAGTCAAACAAAGGCAGCTGAACACGGTTGACTGACAATATCAGGTAGCCCTTCCCAAATGTAAAAAGGATTTAGGATTCATCTTATATGTTTGACTTAGTCAATGTTCGGTATATTTTGCAAAGCTTTTGTAAAAAAACTAATTTCTCTAACCGTTTGGTTAAGTGATGGCCAAATACAGTGTTGGGTTTAGAAGACCGATAGTGATTGAATATAATGCCGAGTGCCAAACAGCAGTGTCTTGTAATACTAATAATAATTTTATATATTGTGACATAACACGGAAGAGTCTAGACATGATATGATCATTCGAAATTAGCACCTTTCATACTGTTATAATAAGCAATGAGTGTAGGGCTGGGTGATTAATCAGAAGATCTAAATCTCAATTCCGACAGACGTATGATCTCATTTCTCAAGTTCAGCAATTCGTCAGCATTTCAATTTATAACGTAAGCTGTAGCAAAACTCAGTAGTTTAGATGTTACGACCAGCAAGCCCTTGACTTTAATGGTGTGGTCTTATTGGTGTTGTGTATCTGTGCCGTAGGGGATTATAGGAAGAGGGAAGTGCCAACTTAGTTTTAGCTTAAGCTAAGCCAAGCGCTAATTTAGGGCTTACAAAAATGTGAACAGAATAACCAGAGAGCTAAAATCGCTTAGCAAAAGCCAATGTTTGACATAAGAGGGACTGAACGAGGCTTACCAAGTTTTTTTCACTGCGAAATGTATACAATTGGTTTAATAAACACTCTGCAGGGATGAGGGATTAATGTGAACAGGTCAAAATACATACACATTACACAATAGGTTACTTCCACTGTAATCCTTCAAAATAAGAGCATTTAAAGTACATTACTCACTATGATTTTAAAACTTTAAAGAAAAAGAAAAAACGGAATCAGCATCAGCCGGTCAGACTTCATAAACTTGCAATAAGTGCACAACTAGAAATTATGTTCTAGTTCAAGCCGGGCTATGTCACGTCATGGAGAGCCAAAGTCTAGTTCACTTATGATAGCCAATTTAACATGATGGTTACAAAATATCTTAGTGAAAACCCTGGGTTACAGTTATTAAAAACAATTATAAGTGTTTTGTACTTGACAGGTTGTGCTGCGTTCACAGGCTCAATGGACAATGTTTTGCATTTTTTGCATTTTGGCTTTGACATGTCATTTGCCAAATTTAATGTTGATCGGCTTAGGACTAGTTTCTTAATAAACAAAACCTGAAAACGAAAAAAAAAGCGCTTTGGAAGGATCCGTCTCTAGTATCTTGGACTTGGACATAAATATGCATCAGGGCTGCACTGTAGTCTGCAGAAAGCTGAGGGACTTACCCCTTTAGTGCCTGCATACTGCATACACTTGTTAAACATGGACAGCTCTTTGTAAATTCGAATTTCTCATGTCCATAACAAACTGCAATATGATGTAAAACGAATGATAAAATCGATGAGAGAATCACATTATATATTCTAAGCAAAGTAAATCAGCGATTCTCATTTTCGCTAATAGTCAACAACGAATCATTATTTAAAAAATATAAACACATGACGTCAACAAGAAATTGACAACAATCCAGACAGGTATTTAAAGTTATAATTGATAGAATTTGGGAATATAATGTGGAAAATAATAAGGAATATTTTTTGATACTTTACTGACTGGCATATGCATTATTGCAACCCACTGTACATATGCTTGTGATTTTTTGTGCAGAATCACTAGCACACAGAAAAGTAGATGGTGTTGCAGCTATAACTTACCAAATCCTGTTGTTGTTCATTAGCAATGTTTTCAATCTTTTGAGCAGAGGGAACCCATCCAGCTTTCTGATTTCATTATCAGATAAGTCCATTGTGTCAAACTGGTCCAGAGTGGCTCCAAGATTTTCAAGCACTGGTATTTTATACCCTGTGAGATAGAAAGACATTAAAGTTGAAACGGAACTTTTGTGTTCTTAAAAACCATTGTCCTTTGTTTATCATCCTGATGTTTGGGATCAGGATGATAAGGATGGCAAGGATAAGTAACTAACAAACTTTTAAAGACGATAGCTTGAAATGTTTTTTTTTAAATAAAAATTGTGAAAAGTCATCATTTGTTCGATAGTATTAATCTTTCCTTTATTTATCACGTTACACAGTACATACAACGTCCTGACATTTATCTCTGCATTTAGCCCATCCCAAAGGGAGTAGTGGGCGGCCACTGTTCAGCTACCAGTGAGCTGGACTCAGAAACCTTGCTTGAACCCTGATCTCCCGGTTGGGGAAACAACTTCACTACCCGCCGCTCTACCCCCAGCCGCCCCTAAATACAACCTAAAGTCATGCATGATATTGCAATAAAAAGATCAATGATGTTGAACTGAGGGGTTCAACATCATTTGACCCATCCCTGCTCCCTTTTGTAATGAAATTCCCGAATCAGAGGCCCTTGTGGAATGAGATGTGAATGCTACAGATTAAGCACAGATCAACATTGGGTTTTTGGAAACATTCGGGACATCCATCTACACACTCCAAAGAGCATCAAGACACAGGTTGACAACAAAGAAAGGACAGATATAAACCGGCCAGGATGGGGATCAGTTCTACTGTACACAGATATGCTGCAGGTCTGTGGTGGTCAAAAGAAACCCTTTTCAACCATGCTATTATGTGACACACACTAATGGGTTTAGATGATAAGTTCCCGGCACTTTTTTAAATGTGGTAAAAGCATACTACCCTTTGAGCTGCAACAACTGATCCTCAGACAATAATATGGTTTTGTACAGTGTTTGGAAGAAAGATTAAGTGTGAAGCAAAATAATATTAAAACTGCAAGCAGTATTGCGCAGGCCCTCGCAATATTTGACCATTGGGCTGTACCCAATATGCAAATATTGTCACATGGACAATGAATATTGTCATATGGATGTCTTCAGGACAGGACTCTGACCACCATGTGAGGTTTGGACAGATTGAGCAATGGAAAATTATATAATGATGATATATAATGTTTTATTGCCGAGTTTCATGCTGCCCTGACAAAACCTTTCAAGTTATGGAAAAACTTTTGATAACTCTTCATCCTCAATGATTTGAAATTAGTTTCAACAAATTTCCTATTGACCCAATCAAATACCTAGGACAAGTTTGTTCAAATTCTTCATTCGAATATTGCAACAGAATTGATGCAAAATTCAAAATAGCAGGCTTCTGGTTTACTTCAGGTCTTAGCTCCAAGAAGCTACATTAGATGTTCTGTGGGATCAAATAATAAGGGCTAGCATCGTTCCCCATCCACATTCATGGGCTTTGGAAGCCTATGACCCTGTCGCTGGTTCTCGGTCTTTCCCCAATTTTCTTCCTGCCTCAAACAAAACTTCAGGGCAACATGTCCACTCACTGACTTATAACAATGATAATCGGAAAATGAATGACATCCACATCAATTGTCGGTGGATATAATAATACGGCTTCCCGTTGTGTTTTCCTAAAGTAGAATATATCTGCTTTTGTTTACTATTTTAATGCTGTTGTGGAGCTGGTACAGCATTTGTTTTTTAGCTTTGTAAGCTGCCATATAGTTATGTGATTGTGTTGGGGTGTCCGGTACATTAACTGGAAATCCTTATTTTCAGACACTATCACTGTAAAGCCAATCACCCATATGAACAGATTTCCAGTTACTTTGTATTCAACCGACATGGATTACCATTGCCTGGATGAATGAGAATCTACGCAACTACACATGTTGGAAATAATATCGTAGGCAGAATCTTTTTTGCGATAGCAGTAACAAAAAAAAGGACAGACGACGGATCAAACAAAATAAAAACGTCAAACAATTTTGACAGAAATCTGTCTTTAGGCGGTTTTCTGTCACGCATGTTTATGGTGGTCCATGGGTAAATTAATAGAAACTCATCCCGGTACATCCGGACACACATACCAGTGTCAAAAATTAGAAAAGTTTTAAGTGAAAACGAAGTCCTCAGAGAGGGCTGGATTGATAAACAATATTTTAAATCATGTATTCTTCATGCAATAATGACTAACAGTGGAGGAGAACCTCTTATTTCTTTGGTCTTGAAATACACCTGGTAACTCATAGATATACCATTGATGGTACGGCAGTAAAGGGTTGGTTTCGTTGAATGCATATTGTCTTAACAATTAGGTTGATGTTACCCATTTGATACATTCATAATACCAATGGCTAAATAATGAATTTACATTACTTTCCCTTTGATGCTCAGCCCCATTCTTTGCAAATGTCTATATTTACCATTGTTAGCAGGCGATGCTAGCCCTCGCGCTCATTGAGAAATGCCACTATGAACTCGCAATTAAGTCTACCAGTGTATCTAGAGAATCACTTAATACAGGCGATGAGCAGGAGCACTCATATACTAATTCTATTGTGCTTCTATCACTTTTACCAGATCTTAGAGAGCAATTGATGATAGTAAGTATTGCAATTAGCAGTTAGCTTACTTTCGCATGTTGTAGCCAAACGCTAATCCCTGTAAGGCCTGGGTAATTTAGAACAAATGACCAATTCAAACGCAACGTTAACGAACCTCGTAAATCCAACTCTCTGTCTCTCACTGGGTTGGTGTATTGAGCAGCCTGCTCAATCAGCTCAGCAGATAATTTTACCATATCGAGTCGAAAATCCGGCGTTAATACGTGTATTTGTTTTGTGCCTAAACGTGCTGCGCTGGGCAATTCCTCTTATGGCGATGCTCCCCGGAAGCACTTCTTTTCAACTCGTTTACCTTCCGACGGCGAATTAAAACATGTCGAGCATTATTGCCATCTACTGTCGTGATACATTATCGTTCTTATATCCTTGTTAATAGTCATGTTATGTAAATAGTCAAAGACATGCTTAAAACATATGTTGACGCCAAGCTTTCACTACAGATAAAAAAAAATATTATCACATTATAACGTGAGAACTTTCCACGTTATTATCTAATTGGGCTACATTTCTATGACGTTAAAGTCCTGCTTGGATGAGGAACAGTTATAAGAAACTGAACAAAACTAATTTCTGAGCTTTGATCCAGTCCCGCCATATATTTCGGTGCAGGCAAAGAAGGATTCTAAAGTTGAAAAGTACTATGGAAGATATTATGATCGGTATGCAAGGACTACTTTTCAACATTTAGCTTTATAGAGGTAAGATTTGTCTGATCCTTTGTAGGACATTATTATATCCCTGAAAACTCAGGGATATTACACAATCTTCAAACTATTTTATGGATTATGTTCAAATTCTATACTTCATAGACTATTTTTGTGAGGAAGAACTGGATTGAATTTGGGAGTAGTCGTTTGTATATTTCCTTCAATAGCGGTAGCTTTATCTCCAATGCCATGATTTCTCAACAATTGGTCTAATTTAGCCCAAAGTTGGTGCATATGAATCCACTCGAGGAGATCCATCTTGTATATATTGTATCTTACTATAATAGTTCATATTTTACACACTAGGGTTAGCTTTTTATGGAAAAAAACGTTCTTGCAAATACCTTCCATTAACTAAATAAAAAAAATAGATACTTTATCCAAAGGGAAATCACAGTTTCTCTGCATTTGACCCAACCATGACAATGCAGTGTGCAGGTCCTTTGAAGCACACAGGAAACATATTTGGTTAAGGTCTCAAAGACCCTATGACATGTAGACCTGCAGGGGCATGAACTGGCTATCTTCTACTCCTTTGATTAGGATATGGCCACTCTACCCACTGAGCTATAGTGGCTACAGCTGCCCTCAGGCTGATCTAGTCCAATTTTGATGGATATGAATTGACTCGAGGAAATCTATAATATTTTACTCCAAAAGTTTGTATTTTACTAATATTTCTTTACTAACATTCTCTACGAAAAACTGTTTTTTGGACATAAGTTCTCATTTAATTTTAGGAGCTCATTGAGGGGGATTGTTTGTAGAATGTAGGGGAGTAGTTGTGGGTATATAGAGAATACAGAAGTGGGATCAGCACACAGGCTTGTGGGGAGCCGCTGCTGACTGTTGGGGTGCAGGAAAGGTGGGGACTGAGTCTGACAGATTGTGGTCTGTTTGTGAGGAAGTCCCTTATCCAGGCACAAATGGGGAGAGGTGTAGGTCAGCCAGTATGCTGACTAATATATCATTAGGTCGTGTCCAGGCAATTTTTTTCCTCAATGTCACCAGATGGGCTCCGTAAAAAACCCTCAGTAAAACTGAGACTGTATAATTGTAAAACTAAAACTGAAGAAATCATTGCCCCCCATCATCATATTAATTGTTGCGTGATACAATATATTTTCTGGAGTTGGAGAAGATCAAATTTTCCAAACATAGCTGCATAGACAAATTTTACAGTCACTGACGGCGTTTGATCACATATGTTAAGAGTCGGACCTCCATCTCGCCGGACTAAGATGCTGTGGTTAAATTCTTTAATTTGACAAGACGCAAGGTGGCCTGTCAAAGAAATTTTTTTTCGAACAAGAGCAAAAGGGGTCACCACCCAAAAGCGATATGTTTAATCTCCATGTCGGAGTCCTAGGAATATTGAAGGCTGGGTCAATATGCAGATGTACCTGGGCATGATCTGACAGTACGATAGAATCTATACGACAGGCCTGGACTGTGTGTATGAATTGATTTGGAATAAAAAAGCTATTGAAAGTATGGAGTATAAATTATGGGCATGAAAGTAATATATATAATCACTTCAGGATTTAGCTGCCGCCACATGTCAACCAGTCAGAACATAAGTTGTTTAGAACTGGAATTGTTCTCAGGTTTGGTTTATATGAAAATGACAGAAGTCTACCTTCCATCAAACCTGTCAACTCGACCAATCAGAAGCTTCATGTCACTAGACGTCCCGCTGCAAAGAGGAAGTAGGGATAAACCATTACGTTAATAATAGTCTCAGACTGAATTGATTGTAACTGGGAGGGCTCCTAAATAAGATGGAGCAGCGTGAGTGGACACCTGTTGCTTTGGTCTTGACCTCCTACCTGATGAAGACCATGAAGAGGGTTCTACGTTCAACCTTTCGACCTCTGGTGAGCTCCCACCAGGATCAACTCCAGTTTATCAGCCAGGCATTTGAGGGGAAGACGTGGTCATTTACCTGCTAAACCGATCCCTCTCTCATCTGGAGAACGCTAGAAACACTGTGAGGGTCATGTTTCTTTGACTTTTCCAGTGCTTTCAACACAATACAGCCTCCACTGCTGAGAGGGAAACTGGAAGAGGTACGTGTTGACTGCCACCTGGCTGCACCAACTACATCTACCTCACTGACAGACAATGGTACATCAGGCTGAAAAACTGTGTTTCTGTTGTGGTGGCCTGCAGGACGGGAGCTCCACAGGGGAGCGTGCTCTCCCCTTTTTTTTAATTTTAATTATACACTTCTGACTTCAGGCACAGCACGACTCACTGCCATCTCCAGAAGTTTTCCGATGACTCAGCAATCGTCGAAAATATATCAGAAGGTAACGATCTGGAGTACCGGAACACCATTAAGGACTTTGTGGACTGGTGTGAGGTCAATCACCTTCAGATGAACACCTGCAAAACGAAGGAGCCGGTGATTGACATCCGTAGGAGGTCCTCACAAAATCCACCGTTGAACATCCATGGTTTGGACATTGAACAGGTGAACTAATACCTGAGTGTTCAACTCAAAAAATAAACTGGACTGCACGGACAACAAAGATGTCCTGTACAAGAAGGGCCAAGGTCATCTCCACTAGCTGAAGAGAGGTCCTTCGGACTGTGCAGGACTGTGTCTGCCTGGGTTTGACCCTGGGAAATCCGGTATCCTCCCACAGTCCAAAAAACAAACAATATTGGTGACACTAAAATTGTCCATAGGAGTAAGTGAGTGTGAGTGGTTGTATGTCTCTATGTGTCGGCCCTGTGATGAAACGGCGACCCATCCTTGGTGGACCCCACCTCTCGCCCTATGTCAGCTGGGAAAGGCTCCAGCCCCCCGTGACCCTGAACAGGATAAGCTGCTGATAATGAATACAGCTACATGGTGTGGAGGTCTCCACACAGATCTCTCCCTCTCCCTGACACTGGCTAGCCCTGCCCAGTAGTGATGCCGGCACAGAAAGGTTTATGGGCGTTATAGTAATCTCATCACTTCAAAGGTGACTCAATGTTGATCCATGGACCTGTAAAGCGGTGCAGTCCAAGCAGAGATAGGGCTCTCTAATGCTCAAATTCAGAACTGCCCTCCTCCTTCCCTGTGCGGCAGTTGGTCACCTTCCTGGTTGAATCCCCATGGCAGACTGCCAGACCCCTCCATTTAAACCTCCATTACTTTTTCTTGTCTGTGTTGGTTCTCATTCATCCAGTTTGACTCCAAAGCAACTGGACTTCTGTTTTGGCTTGAAGACGTTTCACCTGTAATCACCAGTAGGTGTTGGTACATAGAAAGTTGTTTGCGGTTGGTTGTGCATAACTAACCATGGGTCATTCCAAAAAATTAAAAAGTAACCTCTTTCCAGGTGTGGATGATGGCGATACAGTCTTGGGAGAGACGTTAAAACTGCATTGTATGGTGGATGATAGGTGATGGCGTAGACACAAACCTCTGTTTAGAGAGGGCAGCTCCAGCTTAATATAGATGGCTTCCTTAACTCCTCTATCAAAACATATATCATCTCTGTCCAAGGAAGGAAAGATCAATAAATGGTCTTTTTTTCAAACATTATATAGATTTTTTGAATTTTTAGCTGATGAAAAAAACAGTTATGAATATTATATTCAATTCATTTAAAGATAATCCTAGATTTTACTCAAAATGTATATGACAACATAGAGATATACTCATGTGAGGATAATTGTGTCTCTGAGTGAAAAATTAGTTTCTGTCTAGAAATTTATGTCAAAATACTTTTAAAGGTCTTCAAATAAATACTTACTGAATTAACGATACTAATGCATTTATGTGCAGATATTTTCGTGTAAATATATATAATTTTAAAGGAAACACAATCATGTAAATGCACTTGTGCCTTTAGATAAAGGCCTATTCATATAAAGATACTTGAGTCTTTAAGACATACTCATTTATTTGAAGTGATGAGAGAGAAAATGCAAACGGTAGTATGCGTGGATCAAAGACTACCTCACCAACAGGCTACAGTACATGAAACTGCATGACTGTCTGTCTGAGTTAGTAATATGTAGCAAGGGAAAACCGCAAGGGACCATTCTGTCCCCAGTCCTCTTCACACCCCAAACTTAAAATACAACACCATGACCTGTCATATTCTGAATTCTCTGTCACCACTTCCATTGTAGGCTGCATCTTTTAAGAAATAGAGGACGAATAAAGAGGACGATCCAGGACTGCACCAACTGGTGTGAAAAGAACCACCAGTACTTAGTGCGAACAAAACCAAGGAGATGGTGGTTGATTTTCGAAGGAAGCTCTCCCATCCTTCACCGGCTTCACTCCGTGGTGGTGTCCACTATCCCTTATGCTGTGGTCTGTTGGGGAGGGGGAATGACAGTGAGGGACAAAAACAAACTGAACAAGTTGATCCGGAATTCAAGCTCCGAGGGCTCCCTCTGGACTGTGAAGAGTGTGGCTGTGGCTAAAACTGAATTTTATTGTGAATAATGTACCTCAACCCCTCTATGAAACATTGAGTTAAGTTAAGAGTTCTTTCAGTAATAGACTTAAACAGTCACTCTGTTCAAAAGAGCAGTTTTGGAATTCCTTTTTTACCTTGTGCAAATAAGATTGTACAATCACCTACGTTAATAATGTGTGATAACTCTGTTTTAATCAGCTCCAGAACTGTGCAATAATGGGGTATTTGATTTGACACTTGATGTATATGTATAATATATTAAGTATACTTACCTAATATATGTACATGCATGTGCATTTTAGGCTAACATGGTAATAAGAAATATTATATTATAAGATCTTTCATACTTGAAGGTTTTTTTCTCTTACAGTTCAGTACTTTACTAATGTAGTGACATCTTGGAATTTCCTGATACATTTTTAAACATCTTCAGTCACTACAAATATCTATCTATCTATCTATAAGTATCCATCTATCTAGATACTAATTTGTTCAACTAAAACTATTATCCTGTATAGACACTTGTTATGTTGTATTCATATAAGAAATTAATATATTTAAGTGAAAACATACTCAAATAAAGATGCACATCTTTGAGTAAAGACATGCTCATGTGAAGATACTCCTTAAGTGATAATGTCCTTATTTAAAGGTACTCATGTATTTAAGAAATACTCATGTAACTTACCTCATGTTTAAGTAAAGACATACTCTTGCAAATATACATATGTCTTAATTAATACATCTGGTATTTCTTATTGATGTGGTGTAGACACCCTTTATTGATTATCCTACAGAGAAACAACAAATTCCTCCATTAGCAAGCACTTGTCGACAGTGGTGCGATAAAAGGGGCAGAAACATAACAAGGCATGACATAACAATACAATAATAATAATAGTATAATTAAATTTAGCAATAGCATCTAGGAAATACTGTAAAAATGATAATAATAATCATAATATTGTTAATAATAATAAAGTAATCAGTTGGCATCAAGCATGTCACAGCAGCAGATCCAGCCACCATCCACATGACCCAATGTTAGGATATGATTAATTGAAAGGTATATTGTGAGGGTTAGATGAGCCCGTTACCATAGCAGAGCTATTGAAGAGGCAATATTAAAGACCTATACAACATTAGGCAGCTGGTTTTGATGATGTGTCTTGTTCATTCGGAAAACAGAACAAAAAATGTAATTCCATACAAAAGTATTTACAGTTTTAATGTCATTCCACTCTAAGACAGTTACTATTGAACTGCTGTTCTTTGAATAAGATATAGGCTCTACTGAGGCTCACAAGTTCCCACCTTAAATTAGGTAATAAGATGTTGATTACTGAAGGAGGCTCTTGTCATGCTGATCGGTTGCTGACTTCCAACTGGTGATACATATAGTTACCAGTGAATGATTTTATGTGGGAATGTGTAACAGCACAATAAACATACATTTGAAGATAATTAATTCATATATATATATATATATATATCTTAATTGATAATTTTATTATACAGGACTGACATATGTGTAACCATTACACAGGTGTATTTATGTTGGTTGCATTTTTTATTTCAGTACAAACGTCCACAAAGAACTTAAAAGTCACGGCGCTTCATTACTTCACAAGCCCATGCCATAATATATTTACAGTTAAAACAAGCAAACCATACCAAGTCATATGCATATGCAGTGAATGTGTGGTACAAGTGTTAAATGTGTGCTCCAATGGTTTCCTATATACAATATCCATACAGAGTATGTACAATAAATATATAATAATAATAATAATAATAATAATAATTTTATTTATTATGCACTTTGCATTTGGGTCAAATCTCAAAGTGCTACAAGGTAAAAGCAGATAAAAGCATCAATAAAAAAAAAAAGAAATAATAATAATAAAAAAAATATGAGCAAAGAGCAGCAATATTAATTAAAAGTTATAGGTTCTGCTAAAAGGGAAAGTTTTAAGTCCTTTTTTAAATTCAGTCGTCTGTGGAGCCCTCAGATGGTCAGGGAGGGCATTCCACAGACGAGGAGCAGCAGAACAGAAGGTCCGATCACCCATAGTGCTCAGCTTAGTCGGGGGAGAAGGAGGCAGTTTGAATGGGTAGGTCGGAGGGACCGTGTTGAGGTTAGTAAGTTGAGTAGTTCTTACAGGTAAGGGGGTGCATTGCCATGGATACGGATATGGAGTGAGGAGGGAGACCTTATAATCAAACCTGGTGGAGACGGGAAGCCAATGAAGTGAATGGAGAAAAGGGGTGATGTGTTTGTGTTTACGCACTCATTGTCAATCATTAGGTTCCTTGCAGAACTATATATATATTTTATATATATGTATATAAAAAAAAACCATACAAAACACTTAAATACTGCTACAGACAAAAATAAAATGCAGAAGTTGGTCATTTGAAACTCAACTTTTAAAAGGGATTTAGGGGTGACTTAGGGACAGAATAAATACAAGAGTTAAACAAATCAAATCTAAGCTTATCAAATGAGCCAGAGGTCAGGATAAAACAAAGTAAATAGTAATATCCACTGGTTCTCTTTTTAATCCATTTTTTCAAACAAAGCAGAGCATAATACCACTCAAATTTTAAATCGGCTCTACATCACAATGACCTGCAAGGAAAGTATGATAAAAAAAACCTTATACATGTGTTTGACTGGCTACCTCGCATTTTAAGTATTTGCTCCCTCTTGATGTAAAGGTAATGCACCTGTACCATAAATTGGCAAATAAAGACTATGGCTGACATCACTGAGGTCCATTAAAGAAATTGCTACAAGTAACAACCACACTGGAAAAACATAAACCTGAAAATTATCAAAATACAAGTGAAAAATTGCATACCTCTTTATTTAGGCTATGATTAAATTGTGAACTCGCCAATTAAATCTCCTGCATTCATAAAAAAGTACTTTTTAATAATACATGTATATTATGGACATGGAACCTGGATGGGTCCATGTCCATCCAGGACATAGTATAACAATTAACAATTAGAGTAGGGCAATGTCTCAGCCCTTTATATCTTTTTGTTCATTATCTACAGATAACAACCCGTAATAATCCTTTTAGGGTTGCAGGGGCTGGGGCCTATCCCAGCTGACATTGAGCGAGAGGTGGTGTACATCCAAAACAAGTCGCCAGTTCAACACAGGGCTGACACAGAAGCAGACAACCAATCACACTCACATTCACCCCACGGGCAATTTAGCATCACCAATATTGCATGTTTTTGGACTTTTGCGAGGAAGCCAAAGTTCCTGGAGAGAACCCACGTAGACACTGGGTGAACCTGCAAACTCCACACAGAAAGCCAAGCAGAGGTGTATCGAACCAGGTAACTTCTTGCTGTGAGACATATCTTTTTGTTTTACACCCTAATTCATAAATTAGTTTTACAAGTATTGTTTGTGTATTGATCTAGCTCTTTGGGTTGTAAGAGAGTTTTGTCAAAGGATGGAGTTGGCCTATGGGCACTCTGTACCATACCTTCACCATATAGCACAGCACTATAGTGTAGTGCTTTTGTGAAAGAAGGAAAGAAACGTCACTGACAATAGTTGCTATGTCTGTGTGTATTTTCATGTAAACAAGCATTGATTTATGAATATATACATTTATAGGTTAATTGAACACGGTTTCACTTACACTATGCTGTTTACTCCTGTTTTGGACATTTTGGTACATGTTATTCATGTGAGTCTCAGTCCAATCATTTTATTGACCATATCGTTTTTTTGATATATATATAATGTGAATAGCATTATAAAAAAATATGATTGTTGATTGTTGAAACCGAATATTAAACTATGACTGTGTATGCATAGCTCCCCGGGGAGTGTACAACAAGTAAGAATAGTGTGTTAACAAGATATGTTGAGCATAAAGCCACGGTTTTCAAATTCCCAAAAGTATCTCTCATAATTTGTTATTGCACAATCTGATCTGCAAGGGGTTATGCTGTGTTTCAGATTAAAAATTCTATCCTGATGACATTATATATAATAATAATAATAATCATACATTTAATTTATAATGAACTTTACATTTTGATAAAATATCAAAGTACTACAAAGTAAAAGCAGATAAAAGCATCAATTAAAAAAAAAAAAAAGTAACTATATAAAAACCTGACCAAAAAGCAGCAATGTTAATTAAAGTTATAGGTTCTGCTAAAAAGGAAAGTTTTAAGTCCTTCTTTAAATGTGTCAGTCGTCTGTGGAGCCCTCAGATGGTCAGGCAGGGCATTCCACAAACGAGGGGCAGCAGAACAGAAGGCCCGATCACCCATGGTGCTGAGCTTAGTCCGGGGAAGGAGGAGGCGGTATGAGTGGGTAGAACGGAGGGATCGTTGTCGATTCTGTTGAGGTCGGTGGGGCGAGTAGTTCTTTTAGGTAGGGGTGCATTGCCATGGATGTATTGGTGAGTTAGGAGAGAGATCTTATAATCAATCCATGTGGAGATAGGAAGCCAATGAAGGGAATGAAGAGTGGGGTTGATGTGTTCATGTTTACAAACTGTCATCAGGATCCTTGCAGCATTGTTTTGAACATACTGTAGTCTTTGAAGACTTTTATCAGGGATCCCGATGAGAAGTGCGTTACAGTCCTGAGGGCTCCACAGACGACTGACACATTTAAAAAAGGACTTAAAACTTTCCTTTTTAGCAGAACCTATAACTTTAATTAACATTGCTGCTCTTTGGTCATGTTTTTATATAGTTATTATTTTATTTTTATTGATGCTTTTATCTGCTTTTACTTTGTAGCACTTTGAGATTTGATCCAAATGTAAAGTGCATTATAAATTAAATGTATTATTATTATTATTATTATCAAGTTATGAATCTTGGGCACACAATATAAAATATAATCACCTTTCAGGAACAATATTAATATTATATTTAGTATATAGCTAGCTTTGCCTATGCATTTGCTTTGGTTGGAGGATAAAAACTCCTCCGTAGAATAGTGTTACCCGCCTCCAAATAGAGCGTATGCAGCAAATGCAAATTTAAACATTTACTACAGTCTGTTTACTGTTGATACCAGCTCAACACCAAAGCCAATGTATATCCACCTTTTTACCAGTACACCCTTGCATAACACCCACCATTCTGGTCTTTTGTGCATTCCAGGTAGGAAGAAAAGGCTGCAGCCGGATCTGAGCATTGTCCTTGGGGAGATGCAGGCATTTCTTTCTTTTTTCCTGTGTATGTATATATGTATATGCATAAACAGGACAGAAAATTATTAAACATAATAATTATGTTTATCCATCTATGTCTATGTACATGTATATAATATATCCTATGATATAGTATATCTTACGTTTTTGTCACCTTTAAAATGTCTGTTTGCTGGAGCTGCTGTAAGGACTAATTTCCCCATTGGGGATTAATAAAGTTTAATCTATCTATCTGGAGGTGGGTTTATTTTGACAGCCTAATCCCGTTTAGATTTGGCAAAGACGTCTAATTGGAAAGAAAATGTTGCATGTAAATACGCCTTTCCAAATGGAAAGAGCCTTTCCAAATGGAAAGCCTTTACAAATTAGATTTCATTCCTTTGCAAGGAGGTAGTCTAAATCCTTTTGGAAAGCCTTCCCGATTGCCAGTCGCTGCATGTAAATGCTGTATCGGAAAGCTTTCTGTTTGAGTTGTATCTGCGCATGCCCAGCGTCTTGACGGCTGCTTAGTTTTTTAAGCGCCGCAACGCATTTTAATGTATGGTGACTTCAAAACTGTACCAGTCTGCGTCGGAGAGTCATTGCAACTTTGAAAGACTTTAACATATTTAGACGCTATAATGGGCGAAAAGTCACTTCCGCGCATTCCCTCTTTGTCGTATTCTTCTTCCGGGCACTTGTTGGCGGTCAGTACCAACTCAACGCTGCATTATTGCCACCTTATGAATTGAGTATGGATCGTTTGTGCATGTCTGTAAGCGTTTCTGATTTGATGAGTCGATGGGGTAAACACGGGGTCGGAAAAGATCAAAAGTCATATAAACAGGCGGCTGACATTGCAATTTGGAAAGGATTAATTCGGAAAGGAAAAAAGCGTCCCATGTAAACCCACCTTATACTATGGATACCGTAAGATAGACCATCTTATTGTTATGGAATTTATCCTTATAATTTTTGTCGTCAAAGTTTTCCAGTGCTTTTTAATTTGTTCATAGAGTCAGTCTATCAAGACTCTTGACTGTTGTGACACTTCTTGAGTGTGTTTGTAGAGTTCATTAAAATAATGTGGAAATAACTCCAAATTTAATAACAATTAACAACAGCATAGGTATAGTCATTTATAGTTACTTTATCACTTAAATTTATTAGAGTTTGTATAAAAAACAAACTCCCTCCTGTGGTCGAATCATTAAATGCCGGCATTGTGCATTTAAGTAGCGATGCCGGGCAAGCGCTCATCAGGGATTGTACCTTTCCACCATTTACATGCTGCTCTTGACTTATACAACTCCCCTGCAAAGTAATGAAATGTAAATGGAAAGATTCTGATTTCATTCGTAATAATTGGGTTCGTGTAAACCAACCTACAGCCTCAATAAAGAAAACCTGGATAGAGCTTGGGCCCTGGCTCACCAAGGTGGACAAATTGGGGCTGCCAGGCAGGTTCAAGGACTGGATTTACCGAAGTCAATACTATCCCATTGTTGGCTCGCATAAAGGAAGACTGAGCCAGCAGTATGGTGTGGATGGGACAGCAAGGAGCATTGATAAGATGTAGACTCCCATCAAATAAGATTCATGGTCCATGCACACTATAGTGCCCTACCCAGTCCAGCAAGCCTCCATGTTTGGGGAAAGAATCTCCCTGGCACACATTGTCAGTAGCTGCCCAAAAGCCCTGAGGGACGTCCAGGTTTTATAGGTAGTTTCTTGCAATGCAGCCATTACTGTCAACAACAATAAGGGCCAACACTAGCCAAAGAAAATTACTTTCTTAAGAACTGGAGCAAATCCCTGACCACACCTTAAGTTCCTAGCCCAGATAATCCCATCACCGCTAAATATATATATGATCATCGTTTCAGAATCCACCAAGCAGTTAATCATACTGGAATTATCAATGCCCTGGGAGGAGTATTTGGATGAAGTTAGTGAGAGACAGCCTGCCAAGAACTGGGAGCTTGTGGATGCATGCCAAAGGCAAGGCTGGATAACTCTTTGCGTGCCTATGGAAGTGGGCTACCAGGGTTTTACAGGGCATTCCTTCCAAAAAGCATTTACAATGATGGGCAACATCAAAAATGCAAAGATGAGAACCATAAAATCAGCAACCCTGCCACAAAAGAGGCACCAGGTGACTATGGATAAAGAGGGAAGATAAGTTGACTAATACAACTGGAATGCAAGATGGGATCTGATCAACCCAGGCTTGCTAGCCTTAGAGAGGCGTCATGGGCACAGCGCTTTAATTTTTGTGTTTAAGACATTCCCTTTTGTGTTGTCTTGTGCTGATCAGGAGATAAGAAAAAAAAGTTCAAATTGAAAAATAATTCAAAAGTCTCAAAACAACTGGTTCAAACAAGTATTTAAAGTAATCTAAAAATTAACTAGTTGTAATTTTGTCTTACAGTTGTTTTGTTACTGTAAGACAAAAACAGTTGTAAGACAAAAGTAGTGGAGTAGTACAAAGTACAATATTTTATTCAGAAATGTAATACAGTAGACAAAATATTCAAGTAAAGTACAAGTACAGTTGTTGAGTAGATGTAGTTACTATAAACCACTTGAATCTCGGACAAACCAACCAAATTGATTTAATTATCCTCTCTATTTGTGTTTGCACCAACAATATCAAAGGTGAAGTCAACTACTGTCCAAAATAAAAAAAACAACAATACGAAAGACATACTTTGTGCATCAGTTAAAAACTGTTAGTCCACGGTTAATGTTTTCCATACAGATTTACAGGTTCTTGAAAATAGCATAAGTTGTTGTTGCATTGGTCCATGTGTTCAACCAATCAACAAACACTTACCCCTGGGCAATTGATGTGGATGTGCATTGCTCAAAGTTCCTCTTGGGCTGGAAAGATACCTACTTAAAAGTAGGAACCTAAGATGTTCCTTAAAACTGATTGGTAAGAACAACAGTCATTCTTACTTCTTACACTGTGGACACAAAATAAATGGGTTTTGTTAGAATATTAAGTTGTTGTGGAACTTTGTTATGTTCTTCAAACTGAAAGTGGGTTCCTTCAAAAATTTATATAATGTAGACATTGCACCGTGTTCTAATCATCATCTGACAGCACTGTCCGCCATTGTCATTTACCACTAAAAATGCTGTAGACCACAAAGTGACTTAGCCAATTGAAAATTCTGTTAGAGGAAAGAACCTGCACAAAATATCAAAAGATGAACAATCTTTAGCCGCCTTTTCTGTCAGTTTCTCAACTACTCCGCGAGGAAGCTCCCAAACTTACTTAGTAGTGGTGATTTTGACATAAATGTTAATGGTCATGGCAGAGGGTGCACATACATTAGTCGTGGTTTACTAACCCAGCAGACCAATCTAAAATTATGTAAACAATAGACGACAAAAGTTAAGCATTAACCCATGCAAAAATAATCATCATCGTGTGACAGCAATGGGTAATGTCAGTGTCCCTGGACACGGCAAACCCCACTTTCTGTTCAAAGCTACTGTTGCCAAAGAGCTTAGGATCTCCAAAATGGCCACTGGAATTTGTCTTTCTACATTTCAGTCTTCATCAATCTCTGACAATGATAATACAGTTCATCGAAGACAATGCCAGCCATGGGAGATGCTCTCCTTTAATTCATCCCACTAAATTGTTAACCTCCACACCAACCCTTGGACCACTGACTCTGTAGTGCTTGCAGCGTTTAATGTGTAATGTAAAATGTGTGTCTCTAGATTTTCTTATGAGGAGAGTTCATGTAAGTCAATATCTGGAAGCTACGGCCCACTAGTTAAGGTCTGTACTTAACATTCAAACAGCCACTCATATTTTCCTCTTTTGGACCACAGGCACAGGCAGGACCTGATGGATCTTGGCTCTTTCGGTGTCCATCTCCAGATTGATCCAGTCAGGGTGGAAGGAACCCTTGAAGCCGACAAATACCAACTTATCTGCAGGGAAGCCAAATGATATCAAAGTAAGTGAAATCATCTAAGTTGCATAGTAGATAATGAATATATGTAAGGGCCATCATCGTAAATACTGTTTATTGCTTTTTGAGTTTTATAGTCAGTCCTATTATACTGACCACCCAACCAACAAGTGAGTCCAGTGTTTTGCTAAAGGAAGGGGCAATACGATTAAAAGATTTCAACATTTAAATCAGTTGCTGTCGGATTGAAAAAACCAAAGATTTTAGCTTTTTAAAGTACATGGTCCATGCTGGGTATTTAAGGTTTATTCTACCTACTCTTTAGGATATATGAACCAAAGTATGGGTGCAAAGTATTGCACCAAGTACAGGTGCAGGTATGTGGTCCTTCACTTGTGGATCCCTTTGCCTCAAAATCATCCACAATTCTGCATGACCACATGTATTTAAGTGAATTAATATTATTGAGGACTGAGGGCTGCAGCACTGTGGGTGTAAAATTTCTGGTGACGCACATTGGACTGAATATTAATGAAAAATGCAGATGGATTTTAATGGTCAGGCATCAATATTTTTAAGCAAGCTCATAGTTCTATATTATGCATATAAATTTCCCTCTATGTGTGGAAGGTTGCTTCCGCCCTTTGAGTCTCCAAAAGTAGATTTGAAGTTATAGCTTTCTGTTATCAGGCTCCTCTCCTACGGAACCATAGTCCCTCTCTAAATCTAAAAGGAGGCTTAAATCTTTCCTGAAACCCGCTTAAAAATCTCTCATCAGTTACAGACGATGCAAGTATGGATGGATAGAGCCTGATCGTCTGGGAGCTCTTTGATGTTGAGGGCCACACTTCGATTATATCGTCATACATCAACCTTTGCATTGAAAATGAAACTATGAATAATAAATGTAAATAATATAAAGTAAGTTAAGACAAACAAGAAAATGGGTTAAGCGAAAATATGCAAGAACAGCTCGAAGTTCGGGGCTTAGTCAATATACCACCAGCTGCATCAAGTTAATACAATTGACGTCTTTAGAGAATTTCCCACATTAGTTGAAGACTATACTTACTAATCTGCAAGAAGCAAAACCTATTCCCGTATAGACATTTGTCTTTTACCACAAGAACATCTCTCCACGTTAATCCTCTGTAATATAGGTCTCACTCATATCAGATCACTCACCAGGCTCGCTCCAACTCTCCGATTCCGTAATTAGTACAACAATACATACATAAAATTACATACATGGAAATTTTATAATAAAAAAAGTGGCTGTAACATTATAATATTTAACCCCCTTTCATGCAATAATATGGGATGCAGCCAAGGTGTTAATTAGAGGACATTGATTTCATTTATCTCTGCCCAGAAGTACGTCATCAAACAAAACAGACAACTAATTAGGCCAACCTTGTGTTGTGTTCATATTTTTGTTATTCAGCCAGTGTTCGTGGGTCTGCTGGACCCGCTACATTTTTGGGTTTTATCAAAACATTTTATGTCAAAATACTCAACAGATGTTTACTAAATCATAATTACAAGCAATATAAACAGCATATATGGTTAATATTTGCCCTTTACCTTTGTTGGATCACATATATGATTTAAAGTGCTACTCATTTTCGTTTGTTTTTAAATTTTTTTTTATAAAAAATAAAATCAATTATAACAAGATATGAGTGGAAAAAAACTCAACAAATTTACAAATGATGCAAGGTTTTTCATAACTATTGATTTTTATTTATTTGAACTTCATTAGAAATTTAACCCATTCAGGTCAGTTTACACAACTAAAGCTGAGCACATACAGTAACCATGTCAGTCTAGACATTCCCTCTGGATCTTCTCTCTGGTCCACTCTTGGGTTCAGTGCCATTCAGATGACAAAGGCGTTGCACGCTGAGCTGTCCAATATGTCCAAGAATATCACCAGTGGCCAGCGTATGGTCCTCCTTTTGCAGCTGTAGGCAGTCACCAGCTTGTCCAGGTTGTCAACCGCTCGTTTTGTGGCATTATAATGCATGATGATCTCTGGTTTTTGATGTTCCTGGCCACAGATTATCCCATCCCTGTGCAGTGTACTCCTGAGTAACACATTCTTGCCTTTCTTTAGCACATAGGATGTCAGCCGTGTACACAAACTTGGAAGAGTTGACAGGCATGTTCTTTGTAGTCATCAGTTGGGGTGGTTGATCAGACTTGTTTTTCCTGGGGTGGGTCGTTTCCACCATGTTCAGCCTCCTCTTTAGGACCTCCTGTCCCAGCTTGTGCGAGGTAAAAAAAATTGTCTCATGTGATGTTGTGTCCACTGAGTCCCTGAGTCATGTCCAGGACAAATCTCATTCGTTGATTTTTCTCAGGGGCTCCTCAAACAGTTTTCCCTTTGTAAACTTGTAAATTCCAAGCATCTGAGGAAGTGGCATCTCAGGCAGCCCAGATCTTTATGCCATATTTTGCAGGTTTAGATGGTATATACTCAGCTGCTCATCACTGGTGATATTAGGCCAAGGGTTGTAAAACAGGGGGAGGCTTTGCACCCACCCACTCACACCTACACTCTCACCTCACCTACACTCTCACACACACAGACAGACAGAGTGAAGGTACACAGGACCTACGATTTCCACACTTTTATTAGCCACGGGTCAGTGATCCGAACATCCTGTATGTAATATAAATGTGTAGGGGGTTGTACAGTGTGCTGTCATTGAAAATGTGTTCTGATATATGTTCTTCACAGAAAATGAGCCATGGCCAATGAGTCTGAGTTTGAAAAAATATTTAATCGTATCATTTTTCTTTTAAAAATGAAAACGGGTCCCACAGACCCAAACACCGCAAAGGGTAAAAGGAACTAATCAGCCATTACCCAACAGACGGAAATTAAACAAAAAAAAGATGAAAAATGAAAAATGTTTAGCTAAGCTCATCTTAATTACATCCAAACTGAACACAACAAAAAACTTTTATTTTTTACAAAAGAGTTCCTTTAAGGATATGGTAATAAACCTGGTCGACTTCTTGGTACAGAACTGATTGAAATGCTCGATCCAGCTCCCACTAAAATGATATCCTTCCTAGCAATGAAGTGCATCCTATTCAACTGGATCTGGAAGAACTCCAACATTTGCACTGTTAAGGACAATCTTAAATGAAAACTATTATTGGAAAAACGCACCTACCTTACAGAAAAAAAGGGAGATCTCTCCTTTAGAACATGGGCACCCTTTACGGTTCTCTCATTACCCATCCAAATTTTAACAAAATGACATGTCTATTGCTGTCTGCTCATATAGTTCTACACTATTTATATTTATGTGTATGAAGGTACATTTATCTGCACGTGTAAATGGTGTACGCATATATACTTGTCACATATATATTTGAACAATATATTCACATTTCTTTTATTCTTTATCATTTTTATTTTATTTTATCTAGTTTCATTTTTCTTAATTATTTTAGTGTATTTATTTTTCTTTTAAAATTTCGGGTAGCTCTCACCATCCCAGATTTTGGTTGTGTGTTCTTGGTTCTTTTTCTTTTTGTTGCACAATGCTAAATAAACAAATGGTGCGACGACTAAGAGCTAGTTCAGTCAGTCAATACGAGCTGCTCTGCTTACTCACATAACATGCCACACCCTCCATAACCATTTACCAATCACGCCAGCCAAATTTGGCAGCGTATTTAAACTGCAAAATTTCCCATCTCCCTCCTCTGCCCTAACTGCCCTGCATCAGTATTTGCTGCCTACTCGTTAAAGCCCCACCACTACCTAAGCATCCACCTAGAGGCTCCAACGGGGGGGTTAGGATATTTGCTTATCACTTCCCAAAAATCTTGCTGTAAATTATCTGCGGGGAGTGATGAAGTTGGAGCCTCATCACTGGAATGGAAGTCTGCCTATCTGATCACAGCGACTGACTTGAGCAGGTGGACAAGCTCCAAAGTGGCACCAAGGAGCTACTGGCAATGACGGGGGACCTTGAGAACAGATCTCATCATAATAATTTGCATTTTTTTTGTTTGTCAGAGGGATCGAGGGGCAAGCAGCCAACGCCTTAATGTCAAAGTTTTTGTTGACCTACTGCAGGGTGGCTCCTTAATTAGCCATTTACCAATCAAACCAAACACCAACACCAAACCTTGAGAGCTATGCCTAGAGGCAGAGATACCCAGATTTATTATTTGATTTATTTGATTTTATGTCTAAAATATATTTAGTTTTTGTGTATTTCTCTCATATATTTATTCTATAATTTAGTGTTTAGGAGCATTGCGGGGAGGGTGATGTTGGGAATAAATTCAATATGACAGTTTCCCAAAGAAATGTTCTTCTATGTGACAATTTTAAAATATCAATAAAATGTAAAAAAAAAAAAAAAAAAAATGGTGGAGAAATTATGATCCCAAAACTTTTGGAAAGAAAGCTCCACCTAGTGTTGATAATATATTACCATCCTTTCTCAAAATCAATCCCGTTCTTCCTGACACTAAGACCTATGTGGGTATAGAATTTGAAAATGATCCATCAAATAGTTTTTGAGTTATTACGTTAATACAAAGTATGTGCGGCGGCAGCAACGTTGGCATCGATGACAATTCCATAATTAGCCCCGACTTTTCAATTTGCAATTTACCAACTGCTGGATCTAGTCTGTGCACACAGATCCCTGCAACCCAAGCCTGCACTGGGTGAGGTAATACCTACAATTAAAAACTATTGTCAAGTCATAATATACATAATCTACTTGAAACTTGCAAGTTCAAATGTGTTAATTTCAAGATAATATAAAAAGTGCAAAACAAAGTCACTGCAACTGTGACACTGTATCTGTTCATATACCCCACCTTAACTAGGGCCACACGAAAATTATTAATATATTATTATATTATTATTATTATATATTATATATTTTTAAACAGGGAAAAGATCCCGTAAATCCCCAAAGTTTCGAAGTTTGTTAAAGAAAACCCAACATAAAATTCCACTTTTGAATTTCTTCTTTAAAATCAAAAGTCCTCCTCAAAATAAATTCCACGGTCTTTTAATGTTCATTTTAATACAGTTCAAACACAAAGATAAGATCCACCACAGTATTTCCTCAGTACTCCTGAGTAATGTTAAATTTCAAAAGCAAAAGGATATAAGTTGGGACCCAGACCAAAAAAATATCTAGAAGCCATTGGCTCCTCAGCCCAAAGTATTTAGGAGCCAAAAGAAATTTTCAGGAGCCAAAATATTAAATGTCTGCTTTAAGCTTTTATTTTCCCTCTCTACAGTTTGCCTTTGTTTTCCTGTTTGCCCCATTTTATATAATATATTCTCTGCACAATATGTTTCATGTCCATTATACTGCAATATTTATATAATAAATACATAAATTAAATTAAACATCAAAACTTATTTTTTCCAAATTTATCCCAACACCCAAAACAATCTCTGGCGTTTCAATTGTTTTTACTGTCACCATGCAACATCCCTGTTTCTTTTTTTTTTAAATGAAATGAACCGACTTTGCTTGTGTGCATGTGTTTGCCACAGAATGTAAAACTTAAGATGTTCTAGGAGCGTCCAGGGGCATGCAACCCCTGGAAGAATAATATTTACCTGTGTTATATTACCTATTTTGAACTAGCTTATGTTTTCAAAAGTAAAAAATTATTCAGAATTCCACACTGATTTCAGTGTTTGCCTGCAACTCAATGGCGTGAAAACATAAATAAATAGTTCCCACATACACGCAGGAACTACTGAACTCCTATGACATAGAGCATGTCTCCCCTGCTGCCACTTTCTGAAAACAGTACAGTTAAGTTAACTTATCATTACAAATTAATTGTTTAAAGTTTCAGCTGAGACTCCGAGAAGGATAATATTTTTTAGCATAAAAAAATTCCACATTTGCATCTCTAATATCAATTTCATATAACCATGAAACTCTCTACAAATTACTCATTCAAAAAACTTTTATTCAAGTTTCTCGCCCAAAACTAAATTTTACAAGATTACATTTGGACACAACTCGATACCGTTACAATTTTGCTTCGCCCGAAACTGAAAGTTGCTGAACACACAGTTTTCAGCAGTAATGCAACATGCTGCTGACAGCTATGTTAAAGAGCTTTCCTGAATGCTTAAAGTAAACACTTGCTTGTGTTTACTTTAAGCATTACTGTTAGAAGTATCGTGTTGCTAGCGCCTTGCGAAATGAATAAGAAACAGAACCCGTTCTGTCTTACTCAGACTTTTGTAATTAAAACATTATGTTAGATATATACGGACATATAGCTGATTAAATATAGAATGATCTGCTGAGAACATATTGCTCAATTTAAAATGTACAGAATGTGACTGGCAGACAGACATCTGCTCTCAGTGCGCAATAGGCAACAAATAACAATCTTCACATACTTCACCAGAAAAAAGATAAAATATACAAATTATTGTCACACTGTGATCAGAAAATTTAGGCGATGTATCTTTTACTATTAATGTATTTCTGTGGAAACTGCTGAATGCCTGTATAAAGGGTAAATGAACTGTACTTATATAGCATTTTTCTAGTCTGCTCGACTACTCAAAGCGCTGTACAACACAAGCAAGCACTCACCAATTCCGAAAACATTCATACATTGATGACTCATCAGGAGCGATATCCAGTCACACCATCATGCACACTCCAATGAAAGAGCCACTGGGCAAAACTAGGCGGTCAGCATCGTGCTCAGGGATTCTTTGATATGACCAGAGAGGCCAAGAATCAAACCAGTGATTTTCAGATAAGTACTATCTATAAGCACTACCAACTAAACAACTGTAAATGTAATAAATATTGAGGGATATATATAATAAATGTATCTGGGGGGGACAATTGGGGGCACAATTTTCTCAATAGGCATAGATATAGTTACGTACCTTTTAATTTGGTGATTTTGTCAGCACCAAGTCTCTCCAGGACTTTAGTCCAGGGGCCTTTGGAAATCACACGACCTTTAGACGTAATGAGGACAATGGAACTAGAGGAAAATTTAGAAGGGACACATCAATTAAGTGGTAACATAACATTGCAAAACTGAACTCTAATGGTGCATTCACACTGAATGAGCAATTATTTAGTGTATAACAAATAAATAAAATTTTAACGGAAAGTAACAATTAGCCATGAGTTGATGCAATTTTTCAATGAAGATTAGCTCCAATAAAGATTATGGATATTGTTCATATTTCCTGTACAAATGATCCCTCAATGAAAAAATTGATACATAACAAGTAAAATACAGTGAAGTGAGTACAGGGAAAAAACATTTGTGTCACTGTCAGTGCGAATGCAGTCTTAGCAATATACAAAATCTTAAATTTTGCATCTTGCAAGATTTTTACTCACAAGGAGGCATTGAAGAGTGGTCATTTTGCAATATTTAGTCCTTATTGATATACATCACAACTTGTTGCTCGCATTTTTTTTTTCTGGTACTAAGAAGGTTCCTGCTTGAAACTAGAATCATTAGAATGTATATCTAATTGGTCAACAATACTGATAAATCAAATAAAGTACATATGTTAACAAAGTTGTAGTACAGTGGAATTAATGGAAAGGAGCTACTTCTTACCCATTTTTCAGTCCACTGACGTAGTTGTCTATCTGTACAGGGATGCCCTGGAGGACGGAGTTCCTGAAGTTTTTGCTCTCCAAAACAATTCCATCATGGCCGTCAATTACTGTCAGTAGCACCCCATCTTCTCGTTGATATAGCTTCCTACCGTTCACCTATCACAACAAAGCAAACCAATCACACATATATTCTTTATGGATATATAGGATCTGTTGTTTATAGCACGGCATACTTCAATGCTGTCACAGCTCAACATAACTAACATCTAATGACTCTGGTCATCTATAACATGAACTGAAAAATTAATAATGTTTTATGGCACTTTCCTCAGATAAAGCCATTCTTTTCAAAAAAATATTTTCTCTTTATAGTATATTCCTACAAAACGTAGGTGTACAATCAGGCACAAATAAAATACAAGGCGTTAGGATCTGTGCGACTTCTCATAAGAGCCAAGTTGTGATGGCGCAGTGAACCAGCAACAGGTCATGGATGCCAAGCTCATTGTTGCGCTTGGAAACTAAAAACTAGCAAGTGTTTTCCGATCTTACAAAAGCACAAAGTTGTACAAACTGAAAAGTTAGATGCAGCTCATTGCAGACCCGGGTGGACCTACACAGTATTAGATAGGTGGTTATAATGTTAAGTTATATGAGTATTTGAGGCCAACGTACTTTATTTGCTACTCCTTCAAAACATTAAATATACATACAGTTTATAAATATATATTTTTTGTCATTACAGAGTACAATAACTTCCGCGAAGACTAACTAAACCTTATAAAAAAAAAAACTATTTTGTGCTCAGAAAATGTATTTGCTATTAACAGACACACACGTCCATCGCAATGTCTCTGCTCAGTTTTAGTAAGTTGCTCACTCAGATCTCTTTTCTCTTCATCTTCACTCCAGCTCAACTCTACTTGCATGCTTACTCAGTTTATCTATCTCTCTATCTACCTATACAAATGGTTGGGTCTTTTATTCATGTGTGTGTATAACAATAATACATTTTACTTATGGGTGCTTTTCAGAACACAAAAGGTCACCTTACAGATACAAATATCAGGACATTAGTAAAAAGACATGCGATAAAAAGCTTAAAATAATTTGCCGTGGTAGTATCAGTACAATATTACATATAGTACGTCCTTATGTACTGTATGCTTTTAACTCAGAGTAAACAAATTGAGAGTTGATTGAACCGACTCTAATCAGCTGTCCTGCAACTGAACACTCAAATTTTCTAATGTCATAGTTGATCTTTTGAATACAGCCCGGGTTTAGTGCACAGTTAAGATGCACACTCTTAGCTTAGGGTCTAAGTGCTTCCATTAGTGGGTGTAGCTAAATATCTGGGGGTTGGGCTTTGCTTGTTGCTTCCTTCACAACGTGTGTCTTTCATTTTGGTCTTTTCATGGTTTTTCTCTTTATTTTTTTCCATAAATTAATCTTTTGGTTTAATGTTGGATTGCTGTTATAAACCCAGGCACTCATTTACTCAAATACTGCTTGACTATTGCTTATAAGTCAAAAATGAAAATTTGTTCATGAAGGGTGCATGGGATCCACAGTTCTATTCAGCTCAGTGGGTAGAGCGCTGCTCTCTCATAGATCAAATGCTGAGATAAATTTCATTACGTTGTACTGTATGTTTGTATTCTGTAACATGGGATAAAGTGAAGATTATTATCATTAAATGTAAGAAATGTATCCATTTTCTGAATAGGGAAGCAGTTCCTATAGCTTTTATTTAAGAATCTCACTTGAATAATGATGAGCACTAAATCTTAAAAAAGACTGGGTAGGTCAGATCTTTTACCCTTCCTTCGCTTTAAATAGTTTAAATAGATGCATTGTGATTTTAATCCATAAGGCTTTGCCACTCACTGAGGTGGAGGTCAAGACTGATAAACTGGGATGCCCACAATTTATCAGATTTTTACACAACAGTATTCTGTTTCTTTTCTGAATGGATTGCGGATTCTTTGGTTATCACAGGTGAGTTAAATGGATTTCTTTGAACAAGGACCTAATAAAATAGGGTGCTGAATGCCCTGTAAAAAGGAAATGTCAAAATGAAATACGATCTCAAAAGAAAGTATCCCGGACTTCTCTGACTTGAAAACAACGGTTAGCAGAGTTCAGTTTTCTTATAGGTAGCTTCTTTCTATAGCATCAATAGATTAATTGACAAAACAACAATTGCTTCTAGCAGACCTATATGAGCAAAAGATACCTCAGTAAAGGCAAAATCCTCTTTGATGTGGAAGAAGCGAGTGTTGTAGGATTCCAGCTTTACCTCAAGGAAGTGCTCTGGTGAGTGCTGAAGAAGAACAAGCAATGGAATAGAGTTTGAATTAATACACAACATTTGGGTGTTTAACAGAAATCTAAAAAAGTAATGAGATGAAATAATCATACTTGAAAATGTCATTAATGTATGTAGAAGGAAAAAATTACACTTGTGCTGAATGTGGGGAAGTTGGGAATTTTCAAGTTAAATAATAAAGTTAGAAAAGATTCAGATGTAAGATAAGATAACACCTTCTTAATCACAAAGGGAAATTATGGTGTTACAGCAGCACCAACAGAACAAGAAACTAGTATAAAATAAAAACCTGAGATTAAATTAAAGTAAATGAAGAACATTGAAAGGGTACTAAAAGAGAAAAGAGTGTGCAAATGTGGGCATAAATATGAATTATTTGCAGGAAAAGTGTTAGCATTACCATACAGGAAAGTTAAAGTCATGGATGCATACCAACTTCCTCAAATCCATTGTGAAATTATGATATGATAACCATTGTTTCCAATGCCCTCACCAAAGCACTCATAATTCTCCCTCACCATCGACAACAGCAACCTGACTCCCTCCACTTACGTCCCTAACCGTAGGAGAAATCTTTGACAATAACCTCCTCCCTTCTTCGAAGGGCACATCAAACAAATTATTTCATCTTAAAAACATTGCCCGGCTGCGTCCATCACTCTCCTAAACTGCTGCTGAGACACTGATCCACACTTTTATCACATCCCAACTGGACTTGTGTAACCGTTTCCTCTATGACACAACTTCCAAAAACCTCAATAAACTTTAATATACAGAGAACTCTGTTGTTCGCCTCCTCATCCACATTTGATCCACATCACCCCTGCTCTACTGAACATCCACTTACTCCCCCTTCGCACAACATATCCAGTATAAACTCCTTCTCATCACCCACAAAGCCCTCCATGACGTGGCGCAATTCTACCTCACGGACCTTTTCCATCCTCACAATCGATCCCACTCCCTCAGCTCCTCATATGCAAAGCTTCTCTCTCCATCCCTCAGGACCAAACATTGGGGTGACAGGACCTTCTTGATCTCTGCCCCCTCTCTTGAAATCCATACACAAACACAGAAGACTACAGCGACTGCACAAGGATGTGATTTGTAACCTTTTGTTATTTGAACTGCTTTTGTTTAGATTTAAATGTCTGATCTTGACACCTATTTTAACATGTTATTAAATTTTTTTTCTCCGTACCTGTCAAGCAACTTTGAGTACTTATGAAAGGTTCTCTATAAATAAAATGCATTATTAATATTAAAGATATAGTCCAAATAATTTTACTGCTTGAAGCGATGTATTACAGCCCAGCTGAGAGAAACCAAGTGCCAAAGTGTTCCCGTCTGCAGCAGGGCAGGAGGAGCTTGCTTCTCATTGGACTCTTTTCTGAAGCCTTTTGAGTGATAATTCCTCACTTTTAATAATTGTATACGTGCCAAATTATTTCAAGATATTTAAGACGTTTTTCACTTTATTTTCAATTTTTTCAGTAATGTTTATACACTGCACATTTTTGTTCATATCATTCTGATCTGTGTATTCTTGGCTGTCTCAAAATGTTCATGCATATTGAATAAAGTTGATAGAAATTTCCCTTTTTTCATGTAAGTTTTTGGTAACTAATTAAAGGTAACTAATTAAATTAGAATAGTTGAATGGCTCTCTGCATAGACTACAAATTGAACAGTGTCATCTCTCAAGTTATTATCGACATCTTACTGTATCTATGTCCCATGTCTGCCATCTATGACTAACTAATCTACTGCTTATTTCATACTCAGTATGCGCTGCATACTGCCCACTGAATAAAGGGTGCTGTTTCTGTTACCAGCAGACCATTCAGATTGAAGTCTACCTAAGCAAAATGGCTGTTTTTTGTATCACTTATCTATTAATCAAAACAGTTCATGTCTCTTTAATCATTGAACTATAAAAACACATGCTCCAATAAGTCTCCCTCCAAAATGATTCATTCCACTCGGTTTAATATTTCTCAATATCATTTTATGGCAAATTAAGTAAAGGTAAATAGTATGCTAGTATGGATCGGGATTTATAAAAAAAAAGTACAAATAACTTCAATGGAGGTTTCTGTAGAGAAGCAGTGGAGGAGGCTCATGAGTTGAGGGGGAAAGACAGACAGCAGAGACAGCAAATAGATACAGTATGTTCCTGCGGTATCTGCACTGTCTGCTCAAGGAGGATTAGAGGGGTTTGTATGCTGCTCAGGAAGTCAACTGACCAGCCGGCTTTCTAGCTGTTCCAGCAGGCACTTGTGAAGCAAATCAGCTACAAAATCATAAGTCCAGATTTTTCAATTCACAATCAATTCCTGTAAAATGCAAACATTTGAAACTATACTGTTGATATCTCGCTTAAAATTGAACATGAGTAGTCTTGTGATGAAACAGGATATGCAAATAAACTTTTGTAGTCTATTTTGTCCCCATATAATACATATGTTGAAGCTTAATAACATTTCAACATTGGGAGAACAATGTATCAATTTAATAAATGGGAGGAGCATGATATGGCACTAACATAGAACAGTTGGGTGGGTCTTGCGCTCAAAGTTATCACTCAATTATGCAACAAGGCAATACGTTTTACCAAATAACAGCAGGAATATTAATAAACTACATGAGGGAGCTCAGTATAAAAAGACAGATTCATTTTTAAAAATATATTTCTCACCAGTCTAGCATTTGTTATCTTTCTGGGCATGGGTACATCTACAACAGGCAGTGTAGCATGTTTTGGATAGGCTTGGGCAATGCAGTTGCTGGTTGGACTGTCTCCAGGAATGAAGGCTGTGATTTTCACCCTCTCACAACCCTTCACAGAGCAGAATGCAAACTGCTCCCTGTCGTTATGAGCCTTTACCTTCAGGAAAAGCAGGCTGAAATACACACAGTGAAGCTTCATTCAACTGGCAGTGAAGATATCATACACTCAATCATCTGATACATGCATCATCTGATTAATTAATCACATCACTAACACTTAAGCTGTATAGCATTATGACTGAATAAGTTTCCGCTGTTGTTCTCCCACAACATCTAGATTAGTAGATACTGCAAACAAACTGACGAAAGACAAGCAAAAGGACAAAAAAATTTATATGTGTATATGTTCCGATGTAAGTAAATATTCCAAGTGATCAAAAAGCAACTTTAGTGGACACATTTTGAAAATAAGGGCTGTCGGTTGCAAGTTCTAAAGCTGTCACTCACACAAGTCACTTATACATATACACATCTCTCGATGTGTTTGTGTGTGTGTCTGACCCAGTGCTTTCCTCCCAGTAGTAGTATCCTCTGGACAGATGTGAGTGGTGGATCTTCTCCCTCTGTGTCGTCCTCATAAAGATGCCGGATTTACGGGTCACTTTGGTCAGGCGGTTATGTATATCGGAGATGACGGTGAAGTTGGTGCCTTGTGGGTAGCAGAGTCCCAAATTTATCCAGTCATTTCTAAAATACAACACACAGATGCAGATACAACACTGATGTCACCCAACATGGTTACTAATAGCACATCCAATTTTATTATATATATATAATAATTATGAATACAGATGAAAACATTTCATTTGTTTTTTTTAACTATAGGCTACTAATGGTATTTCGTGCCTTAGTAGAAATATAACATATACACATATGATATATTCATAATGGCTTTAAAATGCTAGCTATTTCAAATTGAGACACTTTAGACTTGATTAAGTTTCTTATTGTCAGTACTGTTGCTCTAGTGTCAATATCCTGATCCCCATCATTCCTAAAGTGTATTTAAAGTCAACACTGAAGCTACTGTATGTGTGACTTCAATTTGAGTCCTTCAACTTTGTTCCATTAAAATGCTCTAGTACAAGTGAAAATTGATTTTTTTCCGTGATTCTTTATTAATCACATACAGTTATACACAGTACAACATAGCATGTTGTAGTAGGAAGCTACTGTTAATAGCTTTGGGAGTATATTGGGGTACAAGGTCTTGCTAAAAAACCCTACTGGGAAGGTTGGAGCACAACCGCTATACCCACTGAGCTACATCTGCCCGATGAGTGTTGGAACACAACAATAAATAGGCACAAACGTTACAACTTTTCTTAAATGAAGGGTAGGTATTTAATTCATAATAGAATCATTGGTATTATTTTAGACACCATCTAGGGATGCTCTAGTACACCTAAATTTAATCACAGTGACATAAATAATTGTCAATTTTCTGAAATAATTTTCATCATCCGTTAGATTTTGCAAATTTGTACGCTTGAAATGAGAAAAACCACTACATGTTCATATGGTTTTATATTGTCAGGTTTAAGTATTCTTTATGAAGTCATGATGTTGCAAACTCAGGAGCTGTTTACATGACAACAGTTATCACATAGATCGGTCGACTTTTGATGCACTTCAGTCTTCTCTTTACAAGGCAAGGAGGTTTCCGAGCCTGAAAAAGCTTACTATTGATAATGGGACAGAGAGTAATCTTGTGAAAACATTGCTATTTTGTATGTGTAGAAAACACCATCTGACTTTCTTCGTGGATTTTTTGCCCTGACACCATGTTCTCCGGTTCGGGGATGCCGTAGCCACCATGACACTCTGAGAGACAACAAGAGGTTGTTTCCCATCTCAACTTGAACTTCTAGTCTGACGAGGATGTCACTACCGATGTAAGCGTTGTGTGGTAAATCAGGGACTACTAGGCACAGTTGAGTCAGTTCCCTTTGATTCCAGTTTAGTTTCAGGGCACACATATCATCAGCTTTTAAGGTATCCGGGGACGCTTGATCCACAGGGAAGTGGAAGGACTTCTTGACTAACTGAAGATCTGGTTTGACGCGTAATAGAGATTCATACACATCTTTATTGATGGCCGATTTCTCAGCCCAGAGGGCAAGGGCGATGTCATTGATGAGTGTTACTCTCAAGTTTGATGCCACCTTTCACTTGGTTGTCACTCTTGTTGAGCTAGGGATCCCTCAGGTGGCCCTGACGAGGCGTGGTAACCAGTTGCGGTCGGAACTGATGTGTCACAGATGTTTGGAGCCTTCGGTGGTTTTGATTCACTGTAAGTGAACACTGTGTCAAGAACGCAGCAATGCACTTCCGTGCATGATGGGAGAGAGATGGGCAGAGGTTGGCGAACCTATGCCCAGAGTCGTAAGCATTTGAAAAAAATCAGTGGTTCGAACCAGTTAAGAAGATCTTTGCCCACAAGAAGGGTGATATCATTGAGGGAAAGATATGTACACAGGGTGGACAAGTTTCATCGGCCCCAACTCAAGGTTTACCAAGGTCTCGGTAGTCAAAGAAGTGCCTGTGAGAGAGTACAGCCGGATGTTAAGAGAACATGGTTGTAATTTCAAGTTCCGATTCATCTGGCGTGTCATCCTCTGCAACTTGTTGACGAGTGCAGTGGACATCAAAATGAAGTTAGCAGCCCTGTCAAGCAGTGCCTCATGGGTGAAGACGTCATCTAGAGTCAAAGAAAGGACAAATTTTCGTGCGACCCCTCTCTCCATGAGGTTGCATAAGAACTGCTGAAATTGTGGTTCACCTCAAATGGAGAGTAGGCATCATTTGGGGATTCATCCTTTGAATCCTGTTGAACCACAAGGACAGCACTCGGAGGTATCATCTGTGTCATCCGGATCTTCTTGGTTTTGATGAGAAAGAAGTGTAGATTCAAGCTCAGGAGATTCCAGCTCTTGGTTTCCTATTGGGGAATCAGGCTGGGGAGTGTCTTGAATATGGAATATACTTATGAGTTGTCGTCTGATTTCCTCCACTTCGCTGTCATTAAGGATACTAGATCCTTGAGGTTTCCTATTGTCACGGCGGTCATCCTCTGGTGATTCCCATTGAGGCCTTGGGGCTTCCGAACCGGTTTTGACCATTTCTCCCTGTGTCATAGGTCCAACGATTTTCTGTCTAATCGGGTGGAGGCCTATTCTGATGGTAATCAGTTGGATAGCGCTTCGCTTGTAACCTATGATTTTGACCTCTGCCAGAACACGGTGATTCAGCGTGGCTAGAGTTTTGGTCAGAACGTTGAACGTCTGGTTTCCTTTGCTTCCCATTAGGAAGGTAATGGGTGGAAGAAGGTGCAACCATGTTGCCAGATGCACCACCCGGAGCGCCCTCTAGTTTCATGGGAAAGAATCCATGTTAAGACTCAGAACCGTGGTGGGTTTGGTTTGTTTACCGTGGAGCGGTTTATGTTTAGAAAGTGCCAGTGAAGCAAGTTCACGAAGGTGCTTGCTGGTCGAATTTCGTGGGTTGGCTGAGATGACCACTGGTAGAAGGGTGTAGGTTCTGGACATAGAGAGATTTGAAGTTCAAGTCTTTCTCCATCCCGGGCCTGTTCTGGGAACCAAAGTAAGCACGCAACAAGCGGGCGTAATACTGATGAGGAGACTCTTGTCTCCTTTGTTTGTTTACCATGGCAGCTGTCAGGCCAATCTAAGATATTGGATCAGAGAATTATGTTTCCAAGGCCTGGCATAGCATATCATATTCATTTCTGATAGCGTCCTTTGGCGCTCAATGAAACTGCTCACATCACGGTTCAAAGTTAGTTTGATCAGGTACATTTTGTCATCGACCGTAGTATTTGGGTATTTACGTAAGAATAACTCAATGTCTCTTAGGTAAGCTCTAGTGTCGTGAGAGCCACCAGTGGAGGGCTCAAAGCGTGGTATGTTACGAGCTATTTCGTCCAGGTCCCGATCTGAGGGACAGGTGTCTCTCTAAAGATAGAGTGGGTCGTGGAGGCAAGCTCACCCTAGCAGAATTTTGAGGTGCTATGCTGATCCTGGGGGTAGTTGCAGTGCCCAGCAGGATGGGCTCTGGGGGCACGCCTCCTCGAGTCCCAAAAAGGGGTGACTCCTGTTTCTGATCAAGGTGAGTCTTGTCAAGATATGTTCAGTTATCTTGACGTGTGTGAGGAGAGCATCAAGGCTCTCTCTTTACAATCTCCAGCAACTGATATTGATTAGTTGTTTCTTTAACATCATCTAGTTCTTGACGTATTTCCTGCAATTGCAGCTGTTCAGCTGCAATGCATCTCACATAATCCTGATTTTGTGATTCTAGAACTTCAATTTCATCTCTTGCTTGTAGGAGCTGATCTCTAGATTCTTAGCGGTCCCTATTGGTTTTATCAAGTAGATCCCACATCTTACCTAGGTCCTGCTTGTGTTCAATGAGAGCCTATTCCATCTTTTGATTTCTTTCTCTTTAATCAAAATTTTCGTCATTTGAAGATTAGAGTTCTGTCATTAATTCAATATTTTGTGTTAAAGTTGTGGCTCTTTTCAGGTTATATTATTCAATAGAACGCTCTAAGCTTCCATTCTCGCGTTGCAACTGTGTTATTTTCGCTTACGGTTTTGCAGCAAGCCTGTTGCTTTCTCTAGCAAACCTTTTCAGGTTTGAGCTGTGAAGCCGGCACAATGGCCATGCTTCCTAAAATTCTATTTAGGTCCTGATCCTTTAAATTCTTAGTAAAGGGATCTGCTATCAGGTCAGATATTAAGTTAGTTAGATCTGAGGGATCACGACTCTGAATTTTCTCTGCATATCCTGCTAGTATGTTTTTGATAATTCTACCAATGTTGTGTCCAAATGTTGGCTAATTTCTCCATTGCTTGAGGCATCAGAACCGTCTGATGGGGAAACATTTTGATTATTTGGCTCAGACATATTGGTTGCTTGGTTAATGAGTTTTAGTTTTCTTCTTAACGTTGTTTTCATATACAAAGTGTAACATAGGGTGTTAAAGCGGTGGAGTTAACTCTAGCTTGTCTATGAGTGTTATAAAGCGTTAGATTAACTCAGATAATTTCATTCAGATATCAGCTGTGTGCAGTCAAAGTTATCAGCTAGTATTCTTGGAAAAATTTCAAAGAATAAAATTTGGTAAATAACAAGCCTTAAAACAAGGAAATATGAGAGCAGATTTTAATTTATTTGCAGGTTGGGCTGAATAGCTTTGGATGCTACGCAATGAGCTTCTTTGGCTTTGCCAGACCCACAGCTCACCTCTGACCGAGCAGCCTTGGAAGGCCCACTGCACTACCAGCAACTCCCACTAGTCAAAGACAAGTGGCCTGTATGCACAAAGGGACAACAAACACAATTGACTAACTACCAAAGAAATCTGTCAACGACTCTACCAAGCTAGCTAACGTTTGCGACAGTAAACCATTAGCAGAGATGTCGGATGAGGACATGGCGCTTTCCATCTCAGCGCTGAAGTCCGAACTAGAGAAAACTCGAGCAGCTATAATGTTTGAGATTCAAGCCTCACTGTCGCCCATAAATTTGTCGCTGGACACGGTGTGTAGAAAACTTGAGGCGTATGAACCGCGTATCACCGAAATGGAAGTGTGCCTATCTGATCACAGCGATCGCCTAGAGCATTTGGAAAGGCAGGTGGACCGACTCCAGAGTGAAAACAAGGAGTTATTGACAAAGACGGAGGACCTGGAGAACAGATCGCAACGCAATCATTTGCGTGTTATCGGTCTACCAGAGGGATTCGAAGGACGAGCTGCTACCGCTATCATATCAAAGTTTTTCGTCAACCCAATGCAGGATGGCTCCTTTACTGGCCCCCCCGAGTTGGATTGAGCACACTGAACCAAGAGAGCAAGGCCTGCAGAGGGAAGGGGGACCCAGGCCCTTCATCGTGTGCTTTTTGCGTTTACAGCAGAAACCGCAACCGCAAGGAAAAAGGGCAACTTCTGTACCAGGGCCATATATTTGAGCTGTGCCCTGGCTAAGAAGCGGGCCACAGTCAACGCTGTTAAGACCAAACTACACCAGAGGGCCAATTAGGTTTTCTCTCATCCAGCTGTTACCCAGCTGTGCTTTGGATCAATCATCAATAAGCGGAACATAAATTCAACAATGCGGAGGACGCAGAGTGCTTCTTTAACCAACACCTAACCAGCGCCGATTAACTTAAATGATGAAGTCCCTGAATGGACATGGTACATCGGAGGCGACATTGGAGTATCCATTGATGGGGAATTGGACCGAACTGCACTGTGAGATAAGACGCGTCCTCCTGGAGGGGAAAACGTAAAGGACACCGTCTTTCACGGAAGATTGGACCTTTAGTACTTTGCTTTCATTTCGGACTTTGAAGCGCCTCCACATCATGTTATCATAGACTCGATTTTTCATTCTAAATTTGACACTAAAACAAGAGGGGTGGCAATTTTGATCAAGAAAAATGTCCCCTTTCAATCCTGTGCAAATGGTTTGTGATAATAATGGGCGATATGTCATCATGGCTAGCAGTTTGTGTCAATGTCCAGTAGTATTGGTCAATGAGTATGCCCCTAACCTTGATGAGTAAGACTTCATAAAGAAAACTCCTTTCATCAATATCTAGATTACACCCCCACCATCTAATTATGGGGGTGATATGAACACTAAATCCCGTTTTGGACAGGTCAAACCCAAGGCATACGACTTGCAACAGCACAGTCTTTATTACAATTTATGAACCAGTGTGGCTACACAGACCCCTGGCGCTCTTTATACCCAACGGATGAGCAATTCTCCTTCTTTCCACAGGTTCACAAATCCCACTCACATATGGACTATTTTCTTATGGCCAAAAAACTTCTTTCCTCGGGGGCCTCTACTGAATACTTGCCAAGGGTGCACCCACACTACTCTAGCTCTTTCAAGTCCCAACCTAGAGAATTCCTTGCCTGGAGGTTCAACTCTACACTTCATTCAGACTCCCATTTCTGCACATATATCACTCAGACTATTGAATCTTTTCTGAATATTAACCAAACTGATGACACCAGTCTAGTGTTGGAGATTCTTAAGGCAGTCCTCAGGGGCAAAATAATCTCATACTCTGTGCATATCAACAAGACTAAAATAGCACAGAAGCGTAATCTAATGAATTCAATAGCCGATCTGGACAGACGTTACGCATTAGCTCCGACTGCAGAACTGTACAAGGAAAAAATTGAGGCACTGACAGAATTTAATCTCATATCAAGAGAAGACGCAGAGTACCACTCTCAGACCAGCTGCTATATCCGTAATACCTAGAAAAAGGAAAGACCCAGACAAATGTTCTTAATACCGGCCTATCTCACTCCTCAATGCAGATGTCAAAATTCGGGCCAAGGCTTTGGCATGTAGGCTCAAAGCTGTGTTACCCACTGTAATATCTGAAGATCAAACAGGGTTTATCAGAAACCGCCATTCATTCACAAATGTGAGTCGTATTCTTAATGTAATTCTTACTCCAGCCTCAAGGACTACTGCGGAGGGGGTTGTTTCTTTAGACACTGAAAAGGCCTTCGACCAGATGGAATAGAGCTACTTTTACACTCAAAAAATTGGTTTCGGCAAGCGCTTTGTTTCCTGGGTGCGCCTGCTTTACACATCCCCAGAAGCATGCGTATGTACCAACATTCTCAGATCAATATTCTTTCCTTTGACAAGGGGGACTCGCCAAGGTTGTCCACTTTCCCCACTTCTCTTCTCCTTGGCTGTGGAACCACTGTCCATAGCATTGAAGGCCGTTGGTGAGGTGCCGGGCATTAGGAGGAGGGGAGGTGTTGAACACACAGTGTCACTATATGCGGATGACCTGTTGGTTTATATATCAGATCCAAAACGAACCATCCCTCATATCCTCTCGAGACTTTGGTAAGTTCTCTGGGTATAAGCTCAACATAGGTAAAAGTGACTTATTTCCCATCAATCAACTGGCAAGGGATATCACGCAGTCTGAGTTGCCGTTCACTCTCTCCTTTGCAATGTTCAGGTACTTGGATGTTGTAATTTCCCAAAACATTTCACTATGATTCGAGAATAATTTTCCTGTACTATCAACAAAACTTAAGGAGGACCTTCGGAGGAGGGGTTGCTTGCAGATCTCATTGGCAGGAAGGATACAGTCCATCAAAACATTGTTCCGCGCTATCTGAATCTCTTCCAATGTTTACCTCTTTTCCTCCGTTGGTCCTTTTTTCATCAGATTGATGGAGTGATATCCTCTTTTATTTTGGGCAATAAACCTCCAAGGCTTCAAAAATCTCAATTACAAAGAAAGAGAATGGCGGGAGGCTTGGGATTACCACATTTGCAACGTTATTGTTGGTGCAAAATATTGTATACTGGACCTTCTACCCAGAGACACAGTGGTTCTAGTGTTTGTGTGTCAGGCAAATAGACTTAAATCCAAACAGTACAAAGACAATCAAATAGTTATATCCACTCTGAGAATCTGGCAACAGATCAAGCAGTACTTCGGCTGAAATACATTACCCCAATGTACACCATTATGCAAATAATGAAATATTCAAGCCTGGTAAAATCAATGCGAGATTCTCCCGTTGGGAAAAACAAGGGCTGGGAACAGTTGGCGATCTCTACACTGAAGGCACATTTTCTAGTTTTACTCAACTGTGTATAGCCTTCAATTTACAGCAATCTGATCTTTTCAGGTATTACCAAATTCGGGACTTTGTCAAATCAGGTACACCCCTGTTTCCTGAAGCCCCACCCTCTTCTGGAATTGATCAACTTACACCGATGACAAAATTGAAGAGACGGCATATATCACTTCTTTATGATCTCCTAGCCCCGGATTTTCCTTCTGTTTAGCTAAAGATTAAAAATGAGCGGGAAGCCGAACTTGGCTCTGTGATCTCTGATAATGTGTGGTCCAGGGCATTGTCGGGAATACCATCTTGTTCATCTTGTGCAAAGTTCCAACTAATACCATTTAAAATAGTTCATAGGGTGCATTACAGTAAGGGCAGACTTGCCAAGATTTACCCAAATATGGCTGACACTTGTGACAGTTGTCTTCGGGCTCCCTGTAATCTTACTCATGTAATGTAATGGTTCGTTCAGGTACCATTGGATCGATGACTGGCAAGGACACTTTGAAGCAGCAGAGAAATGAGGTTGACACACTGTAATCATGATTAGGGTTGATGCATCTTGAATTACAGGATTCGTCTAGCTCTAGGTATCTAGATGTCTCGCTTCAAAAGCGACACAATTATACCCATACTTATATAGCAGTACACCAGATGGTGATGGAGCTGAATATGGACTCGAAGAATGTCCCTCTTCATCCTTGTCAACTGAAAGTGTTAAACCGATCCCCATAGGTTCCCAGGATCATTCTTTGAAAACCAGTGTTCTTAGATATCAAAATTTGAATATTGATTTAGCTGTACTAAGATGTAATAGATGGTACTTAAAATGGTTTGGTTAGGGATCTTAATATACTTTGGTTTTGAACAATAATCGACATTTCGATGAAAATGTTAATTTGTTCTATCCGTACCAGCATTATATGGCGGCCTTACAGTTCCACCTGCCTATGAAGACTGATACTTTGAAAATAGAATTATCTGAGAAACAACATTGAGATATTGAATCATATCTCAATATCTCGCTCAACAGACAGAGACAGACAGACAGATAGATCCTTAATTTTTCCCGAGGGAAATTCAGGTGTTCAGTAGAATGTGATACATATACGCACAATGTTAATCAAGGAGGATGTGCCTGTGTATCCTCATCTATTGCTGCAAAGTCATGATTGTATACCAATCCACCTTTTTTGCATGTTTTTAGACTTTGGGAGGACTCTGGGACATACACCAATCGACATACGTTGATTGGTGTTTGTCATGAGATTGTATAGACACAAGTGCAGTATGTGTGCCCACTGACTTCTTGAAGTTGATCAGCCAGATAGTGACCTCAGCAGGTGCCACCTGGTCCCAATGGATTGTGTAGCCTTTGGCCAGTGTGATAACTGGCTGGAACTGTTGGTAGTGTTTCCTTTTACCAAGGGCACCCTCTAGTGTCAGGGGCCAATCCGGGTACTCATCCTTCACAATCTGCATGTTCAGGTTGGCAGGATTTCGTGTCTGGACATAGATCTGAAGAAAAACACAATAGGCCGTAATGATATAAAACATATTATAATCTTTGTACAAAATGTGAAAAAAAAAGTGTGTTGTGTTTGGTATTTTAATGGGTCTTTAAGCAATAATGGTAGAACAAAATGGCAGCTACAAAGAACATGCATTGTATTTAACTTTGCTCAAGAAAGTAAGTTAATTAACACAGTATAATGCCAAGTCAAATCAACTTCATATCAACTTAGATCATTTTGTCCTGTTAGGTAGAATTTAATCAAGTTCTCTTTTATTAAACTGGCTTTGCCCCAGAGCCAGTGAGTGAAAAGATTTTAAAATATAACAGCAAAGGAGTTCAATCGAGACTGTAAAGCTGCAAAACGCTGAAGAACTTTTGCACAGTTCTTTTCCTACTAAAGGCCCGCAAATTTGGAACGCCATGCCAACAGAAATAAAATATTTAGTAATTTTAATACATTTTCACTCAAGGCAAAAACTGTGGCTTAAAGGAAGCCAGATCTGTGAACACTGAAAGGTGAAGGTCTTTAAAGCAACACTTTCTTTCCCCTTCTTTCTCCTTCAGATAAATCAGTCATTGTTCTTAACTGTTAGTTTTATCTGTTGTTGTTCTAACTATTGTTGTTTTGTAGAGACAAAACAACAATAGTACACCTTGCAGAGGCAAGGTGTACTTCTATCTCTACTTGAATTGTGGTGTTTTTATGTGCTTACCGTGTTGTTTGAATGTTTTAGTGTATTGTTTTAATGTTTCAGCGTTTTGTGTTTCATGTTTTAAGGTGTTGCATTATGTGTTTTATATAGTACTAATATACTGTCAGTATTACTGAGGAAAAGACTAACCAGCACTGCAAACTAGCTACAGCTAGATGTCCTTCATATATTGCATCTGTTTTACTTTATTCCAATGTGACCATGTTTCTTGTATCGCCCCAGTCAAATACTAATAAAGTAAAATAAAAACAAACATGATTCTGAATCCATTCAAGATCCACCTGCTTTGGTGCAAATGCAAGTGACAGCAGGTGGACTGCAACATGCAAGACCAGTTTGGGAGGGAGACGGTGATGGTTTGAAGAGGCATAACCTTGGAGGACGCACAGATCACCATGTGTGATCCAATGGTACCTTTTTGTAATATATTTATTTTGAGATTTCAATTTTAACATAACATAACAGATATTCACAAACCAACAGCCACACACATAGAAGACCAACTATAATAAAAATATATATATTAAGAGGCAATATATTGTCTTAATATAACCCAGTGGTGTATCAATTTTGGTGGGATACTAGATCTAGTAAATGTGATGGTGAACTGTCAATGTACGTCAAGTATTGTTGCCAGATTTCAAGAAAGGTGTTGTATTAATTTCTGAGGTAGTATGATATTTTTTCCAGTGGAAGGCAGCTATTCATTTCTATAAACCATTTAACAATAGGGAGTTGGGAGTCCGACTTCCATGACATTGTAATACATTTTCTGGCAATGCAAAATGCTAGTTCTAAAAAATTCCTTTTAAATTAGTATAAATATGGACCATTGGTTGTAATATTCCCTATTAAGCAGACTTGTGAATCCAATGGTAAACTAAAATCTAGAAGTTTTGTAATTATATCTCTTAAATTGGTCCAGAATGTATGAAGCTTTGTGAATGACCATGTGCCATGTAAAAACGAGCCTTCCTCCAAACCACATCTAAAACACATATTTGATATTTCAGGTGTAATATAGAGTTGGTGAAGAAAATTATAATGAACCAATCTTTATCTGGAATTAATAGTGACAGACACACTTTTTTGACATGGTTTTGACCAGAGCTCCGTATCAATCGTCACACCCAAGTCGGACTCCCAGGTCTCCCTAGATTTGTGTAATCCAGACTTTACAATTTTATCCATTATTAGAGAATACGCTTTTGATTTAAACCTGGATACATTTTCTTCATCATGAAGAAACTTTTCTATCACTGAGCACAGGTCGTACTTCCTCCTTAGGTTCCTCAAAAGACATCAACAATCCATTTTCATAGATGATGAATCCCTTTCTGGTGCCAGTTTTCCAGAATTGTGTAATCCACAGTCATGGGTATGAGTTCATTCTGTCTCCAAGGTGTTTTGGTTAGACGCTTCTTGTTAATCCAAGAATCTTGAGGACCTCATGGCCATATTTTAATGATATGTATCAAAAAAGGGTTGTCAGTTTTAGAGTTTATGGTTTTTGGAATCTATTTGTAAATGAAATCACCAGATATTCTCTTTTTAAGACCATATATTATAATAAAAGCCCAACAGGGGGCATTAGGCTTTTCAAATGAAAAAAAAGGCAAATTGCATTTCAGTAGCCAAGTAATAATTTTTTAAATTAGGGACTACCCTGTTTATAGTTAATCAATCAATCTATACATTTTTATTTATATAGCGCCAATCACAACAACAGTTGTCTCAAGGTGCTTTCCAGAAAGAGCAGGTCCAGACCAAACTCTTAATAGAATTATCTACGGAGACCCAACAAATCCCTCCATGAGAAAAATCTGCCTTTTTAACGGGCAGGAACCTCGAGCAGGGTTGGGGGGGAGCAGCAAAAGATATAAGATAGTGGATATAAATTGGTGGATTATAATCCACTTTCTTCAATCTCTCCATGGTCGAGCCACGGCGGCAGCGGGGATCCCAGGTTGATAATAAGATTAATAGTAATGTAACATTTAACAATAGCTTATGGTGAAATACTATACAACAATAATAATAATAATAATAATAATAGTAATCATCATCATGAGCATCTTGTGATCAGTGGACATCGAGCAGGTCCACAGCAGCAGGTGCAGTCACCAACCATCTGACTTTACAGGGCGAGAAAGCACAAGGGCTCCAGGGAAGAAGTCAAGTTAGTAACATGCATTAATCCATTAACATGCATTAATCCAGTAACATGCAATGATTCAGTAACATGCATTAATCCAGTAACATGCATTACATAAACGTAAAGTGAGAGGTATGTATAAAGAGGGACAGTGAGATAGGAAGAGAGAAAAGCTCTGTGCATCATGGGAGATCCCCCAGCAGTTTAAATCCATAGCAGCATAGCTAAGAGCTAGTTTTTGCCAGCCTTAATTATAAGCTTTATCATAAAGGAAAGTTTTAAGCCTACTTTTAAATGTAGAGAGGGTTTCTTCCCCCAAACCAAGATTGGGAGATGGTTCCATAGGAGAGGAGCCTGATAGCTGAACGCTGTGGTTCCCATTCTATTTCTGTAGACCCTAGGGACTACAAGAAACCCTGCATGCTAAGAGCGCAGTGTTCTGGTTGGACAATATGGAACTATGAGCTCCTTCAGATACGTTGGTGCCTGACTGTTAAGGGCTTTGTAAGTGAGCAGAAGGATTTAGAATTCGATTCTAGATTTTACTCGGAGCAAATGAAGGGAAGCTAATACAGGAAAGATATGATCTCTTAACCTGGTTCTGGTCAGAACTAGGTTGCAGCAGCGTTCTGGAAGTGCAGCAGCGTTCTGGCTCAGATGGTGGGGCTTCAGAGACTTATTGGGACTACCTGCTAGTAGGGCATTACAGTAATCCAGCCTGGAAGTTACAAATGTATGAACTAACTTTTCTGCATCTTTTTGCGACAGAATGTGCCGTATTGTAGAAATATTACGCAGATGAAAAAAGGCAGTCCTAGAAATCAGTTTTATGTGGGAGTCAAAGGTCATATCCTGATAAAAGATAACTCACAGTGGTGCTGGAGGCCAAGGTCATACCATCTAGAGTACTTATATTATCAGATAGATTGTTTCTAAGGTGTTTGGGTCCCAGCACAATAACTTCAGTTTTATATGAATTTAATAATAAAAACTTGCAGGTCATCCAGCTCTTAATGTCTTTGAGACCCTCCTCTAAATTGAATAAGTGATTAGATTCACCTGTTTTCATTGATAAGCACAATTGTGTGTCTACTGCATAACAGTGAAAGTTTATTGAGTGTTTCCTGATAATGTTGCCTAAAGGGAGCATACACAGTCTGAATAATATTGGCCCACGCACAGATCCCTGGGGAACTCCGTGGGTAACTTTGCTATGGATGGAGGATTCATTGTTAACAGATACATACTGAGATCTGTCACATAAATAGGACTTAAACCAATTTAATGCAGTGTCTTTGATGCCAATTAAGTTTTCAAGTCTTTGTATTAGAATTTGGTGGTCAATAGTATCAAATGCAGCATTAAGATCCGACAAGACCAGAACAGAGGCCAGTCCCTCATCAGATGCCATTAAAAGGTCATTTGTAACTTTGACCAGTGCTGTTTCTGTACTATGGTGAACTCTAAAACCTGACTGGAAATCCTCAAATAAACTATTGTTACGCAGAATATCCCACAATTGTTCGGCTAACATTTTCTCTAAGATTTTTGAGAGGAAGGGAAGGTTAGATATCTGCCTGTAATTTGCTAAAGCCTCTGGATCAAGGGTCGGCTATTTAAGCAATGGTTTGATTACGGCTTTTTTTTTTTTTTAAAGGACTTTGTTACGTAGCCTGAATTTTAAAACAGATTGATGATTTCTAATAGACAGTTGCTGACAAAGGGTACACTTTCTTTAAGTAGACTGTTGGAATTGGGTCTAGGAGACAGGTTGTTGTTTTGGATAAGGAAATAAGGGAAGTTAATTGTTTTATAATAATAATAATAATAACAATACATTTAATTTATAATGCACTTTACATTTGGATCAAATCTCAAAGTGTTACAAAGTAAAAGCAGATAAAAGCATCAATAAAAAATAAAATAATAACTATATAAAAACATGACCAAAAACCAGCAATGTTAATTAAAGTTATAGGTTCTGCTAAAAAGGAAAGTTTTAAGTCCTTTTTTAAATGTGTCAGTGGTCTGTGGAGCCCTCAGATGGTCAGGGAGGGCATTCCACAGACGAGGAGCAGCAGAACAGAAGGCCCGATCACCCATTGTGCTGAGCTTAGTCCGGGGAAGGAGAAGGCGGTATGAGTGGGTAGAACGGAGGGATCGTGTTGAGGTCAGTGGGGTGAGTAGTTCTTTTAGGTAGGGGGGTGCATTGCCATGGATGCACTGGGGAGTGAGGAGAGAGATCTTATAATCAATCCTTTTGGAGATGGGAAGCCAATGAAGGGAATGAAGAATGGGGGTGATGTGTTCATGTTTACGAACTCTCATCAGGATCCTTGCAGCACTGTTTTGAATATACTGTAGTCCTGGAAGACTTTTATCAGGGATCCCGATGAGAAGTGCGTTACAGTAATCCAGTCTGGAGGAGACAAACGCGTGGACCAGCTTTTCAGCGGAGTTTGGAAATATTTCTGAGATGATGAAAAGAGATCTTGCAGATGTGTTTGATGTGGGATTCAAAAGTGAGTTGAGTGTCTACTCTTACGCCGAGGTTGGTGACTGATGAAGAGAGGGGAATGTCGTGACCAGAGAAGGTAATACTGGTTATGGAGGAAGACTGGGTGCCAATTAAAATTGCTTCGGTTTTGGAGCTGTTCAACTGGAGAAAGTTGTTTTTCATCCACACCTTTATCTCCTCCACACAAGCGCGGAGATTTGACAGAGGTGATGATGATGATGATGATAAGGATGGAGAGGCTGCGGAGGAACATGTGTCAGTTTTTATGTAGATTTGCGGGTCATCAGCGTAGCAATGGAATGACAGTCCATATGGACTGATGACATGGCCAAGGGGGAGCATCTACAGTATGAAGAGAATGAGGCCAAGGACTGATCCCTGGGAGACCCCAAAAGTGTGTGTCCGGGACCTTGAACTTCCAAGGGAAATGTATTCTGTTCTGTAGGTGAAGTAGGATTGAAACCAGTTTAGGGCGGTGCTAGTGAGTCCAATGGTGTGATGTAGGCGGTGTAGGAGTATTCCATCGTCAACTGTGTCAAAGGCAGCAGACCAATCAAGGAGAATCAGGAGGGAAGGTGAACCAGCATCTTCTGCCATCCGTAGGTCATTTGTGACTCTAAGCAGAGTTGTTTCTGTGCTGTGGGCGGAACGGAAACCATACTCAAAGGTTTCAAAGAGGTTGTTGTATTTGAGGTGGTCCTGGAGTTGGGCAGCAACTACTTTTTCCCGTACTCTGGAGAGGAATGGGAGTTTGGAAATGGGCCTGTAATTAACAAAAACTTCTGGATCGAGAGTAGGTTTTTTGAGGAGTGGTCTGATTGTGGCGGCTTTTAGGGCAGATGGAACAAAGCCGGCCTGGAGGGATTGGTTTATTATTATTAGCGGTGATGAGGGGGACTGATGGAAGAGATGTTAGTTTTCACTAGGGCTGTAGGAAAGGGGTCGAGGGCACAGGTGGACGGTTCCATCGTCCTGATGATAAAATCAACCTCTTGCTGTGAGATTTCTGGGAAGCACTTTAGAGGTTGGAAGATCTCAAACTGTGAGTAAGCAGACTAGATAGGTAGAGTGGAGGAACCAGAAAGGACAGAACGGAATGAGTAAATTTTCGATTTAAAGAAAGCCATGAAATTATTAAAATGCTCTTCTGTAATTTCTGCAAGTGGGGGAGTTTGTGGTTTAAGAAGATGATTGATAGTGGAAAACAGCTTCTTAGAATTTCCAGGACTGGTTTTGATAATGTTCGAGTAGAACAGTGACCAAGCCTCTCTAAGCGACTTTGAGTAGACCTTTTGGTATCCCCGAAAGGCTAGCTTGTGGACAGTGAGACTTGAAGCCTTGTAACTCCGCTCAAGGACACGCCCAGCTGCCTTCATTTTCCGTAGCTCGTTGGTGAACCAGGGGGTTGAGCGGGAGAAGGTGACTATTCTAGTTTTTACAGGCGCGTGACGATCCAGGAAGCTACTCAGGGAGTTATTGTAGAAATCTACTGAGTCATTGGCTGATACAAAGTTTGCAGAAAGAAGATGCTTGAGGTCAATTGTCATGGTTTCTGGGTTGGTGTTTTTCAAATTCCTGAAGTAGATTTGACGTTTGGGCTTAGTGAGGGGGAACACAAGTGACAATTCCATGGAGACGGCCTTGTGGTCGGACACACCCAGATCGTACTCAAGAAGATTGCTTAGAGATGACAAGATCCAGGGTGTGCCCCATGGTGTGGGTGGGAACATGGACAAATTACCTGAGATTAAAACCATCCAGTAGTTGGAGAAATTCGGAGGCAAAACGACATGCAGGGGAGTTGACATGAATGTTTATATCTCCAAGTACTATAATGTCGACAAAATGTCGACAAAAGGTTGTACATCTCGACAAAAGGTTGTACATCTCAGATATGAAGGCTGGGTTTGGTTTGGGTGGTCGGTAGATTAGAAGTATGGTCATGGAGAAAGTGGGTTTACAATTAAATGCCAGGCATTCAAAAGAAGAGATCTCTGGCAACGGCAGTGGAGACAAGTGCAAATCACTGCGGTAGATGACAGACAGACCACCATCACGACCAGTGCTGCGGGCTTTCTGGTGGTAACAGTAACTGGCGGGACAGGTCACATTCAGGACAGAAAAATCATCTGGTTGTTGCCAGGTTTCTGTAAGGCACATAACGTCCAGACACTTCTCCAGAAGGTGGTCATGTATGAGGCATGATTTGTTTGTGAGAGATTGTGTATTAAAGAGTTAGATTTTAATACTAGATGGAGCAGTGATACTCTGTATTGGCCGAAGAAGACTGAAATCCACTCCACGTTTTCTAACCCGCACAGTGAGTAACTTTATAGAGGAAACTCCAGTGCCACTAATAGGAAGAGCGACAGCATTCTGATGACGCGTCTGACGCGACGGTCAGACCGAAAGGACGGAATGGAGTTATCGGAGCAGGAGTAAACAAACTTAGAACGGCAACTTCTGTGAACGTAACGGGGCCCGAGAAGGAGTCCAAGTTGTTTAATAACCGATATGCACAACGGAGTGTTGTAGACTAGCCCATTATTAGCCTTTAGCTATGGATGAGGCACACAGAGGACGTTAGTAGTCGTTATTTTCATGGAAATGATGCAGAGAAAAAAGCTATCAAACACAGAAAGTGATCAACAACGGCTTTTGGTGAAAGTGTCACAGGGGCAGTGATGAACAAGACAGATAAACAAACTGACATCAACGATGAACAAACAGAAACGGACATAAATCATGAAACAAACCAATACAGAAGTCTCCGGGTGATGGTTCACTTGCAGCAACAGGTGGGCAGACCATCACCAGACTCGGTAGAATTCGTACAAATACAAATACAGAATAACATATACAAATAAGGATATAAATCAAAAAGGTTTGCCGGTGAGCAACAATAAAGGTATACTTCTCGGTTTATAGTATTGCAGGATGTAGAACTCTGATGGAAAAGCGGCGAACAGACAACGCCAGCGTCCTCTCCCTTCAGCATCCAGACTGCAACTATCTCACTGTTCAATAGGACTGGAGCGGTCTAGATCTGCTCCAGGTCTATCTGTTGTTTCCAAGCACCTAGTCCTTGGGTGTAAACTTGAGCCAATTGAAGGCAGGAGGTTGAGGATCTTGTCCCTAATACTTATAATTTTGTCCTTAAAAAAACTCATAAAGTCATCGCTACTAAGGGTTCCAGGAATACGGGGCTCAATAGAGCTCTGACTCTCAGTCAGCCTGGCTACAGTGCTGATCAAAAACCTGGGGTTGTTTTTGTTTTCCTCTATCAGTGCAGAGAAATAGGCCGCGCTGGCGCTGCGGATGGCTCTCTTTTTTTTCTTTTTTTTTTAATGTTTGTTTGAAGTTTCGAGTCAGGTTGTTAAAGAATAGAGCGGCTCTCCTCTGTTTCACACTCTTCTTTTTTAGGGGGCCGATAGAGTCGAGAGTTAATCTCAGTGAGCTTGCAAGCCCTATCAACAAAATAATCAATTTGCCCAGGACTAACGTTAGAGTCAGATTCTTTTAAGTTGAGATATGCAACTGAACTCAGGGCTGATAGAATAGCTTCTTTAAATTTTGATACAGCTTCTTCAGATATATTTCTGGCGTAGAATGATTTTTCTATTAGCGAGTGATGTAGCATTGGAAATTCCAAAGTTATCAAACAGTGGTCCGATATCAGTGGGTTCTGTGGATGAACTACTAATTTTTCAATATCAATGCCGTAAATCAGGACTAAATCCAGGGTGTGTTAAAAAAGTGAGTGGGCTCATTAACACACTGACTGAAACCAATTCAGTCTAATATTAGGTTAAACGCAGCACCGAAACTATCGCTGTCTTTATCTATGTGAATGTTAAATTCACCTGCAATAATTATTTTATCTGTCTTAAGGACTAGGTTTCATAAAAAATCAGAGAATTCGTTTAAATATTCTGAGTATGGGCCAGTAGCCCGATACACTATGACAAATAAGAATGGCGGTTGATGCTTCCAGGTTGGATTTGTAAGACTGAGAGTAAGGCTTTCAAATGAATTACAGTCAGGTTTGGGCTTAGGATTTAATGGTAAACTGGAGTTAAATATGGCTTTAACTCCAACTCCTCGGCCGGTGCTTCTAGGTATGTGAGTATTAATATGAGTAGCGGGGCTAGACATTTAAAATAACATATTCCTCCTCACACAGCCAGGTCACCGTCAGACAGAATAAATCAATATGATCTAAAATAAGATCAATTACTAAAACTGTTTTAGATGTTAGAGATCTAATATTCAGTCCAAAATTAATTATATTTTCATTTTTAACTACATTCTTGGTTGTTTTAATTTTTTTATTAGGTTTTTGTGTAAATTCCTTTTATAACCTGACTTGAATAATGTAGGTGGTCGGAGGACAGACACAGTCTCAACAGGTTTTGGGCTGCGTGACTCTAAAGGAGGCGCAGAGAGGCGTGTAAGACTGCGACTCTGCTTCCTGGTCTCAACTCTGTGACGATATGTTTGCTCTCGTCTAATAATCTCCGTGAGATTCCTAGATAAGAGCGCTGCTCTATCCAAAGTGGGAGGGATACCGTCTCTCCTAATTAGACCGGGCTTTCCCAGAAAGTTTGCCAATTGTCTACCAGGCCCACGTCGTTTGCTGGACACCACCTTGACAACCAGCGGCTGAATGATGACATGCGGCTAAACATGCCATCGCTGGTCAGATTGGGGAGGGTTCCAGAGAAAACTACGAAGTCCGATATATTTTTAGCAAAAGCACACACCGATTGAACATTCATTTTTGTCCAAAGTGGGAGGGATACCGTCTCTCCTAATTAGACCAGGCTTTCCCAGAAAGTTTGCCAATTGTCTACCAGGCCCACGTCGTTTGCTGGACACCCCCTTGACAACCAGCGGCTGAATGATGACATGCGGCTAAACATGCCATCGCTGGTCAGATTGGGGAGGGTTCCAGAGAAAACTACGAAGTCCGATATATTTTTAGCAAAAGCACACACCGATTGAACATTCATTTTTGTTACCTCCGATTGGCGTAATCGGGTGTCACTACCGCCGACGTGAATTACTATATTTCTATATTTACGCTTATCCTTCGCCAGCTTTAAACATGATTCCACGTCGCCCGCTCTGGCCCCAGGAATGCATTTGACTATGGTGGCTGGTGTCGCTAACTTCGCGTTCCGTAAAATAGAACTGACAATGACCAAAGTTGGTTTCTCAGCAGGTGAGTTGCTGAGTTGGGAAAATCTGTTCGAAACATGAACAGGCTGGTGGTGAACTGTGAGCTGGTGTTTCAGCCCACAGTGTGTGTGTGTGTTCAGTCACCCAGGCTCCCTGTTTTCCTGGCTGCTCGGGAGCTGCTAGGGGGCGGCAACCGACCACAGGGGGCTGGCTAGCTACAGAGGCTAATGGGGTATTTTCCATGGTGTGGAGCCGCGTCTCCAATTCAGTGAGCCTCGCCTCCAAAGCTAAAAATAAATTACATTTATTGCACGTATCGTTAGCATTAAAGGAGGGACAGGAGTAGCTAAACATATGACACACAGAGCAAGAGAGAGCAGGAGAAGGAGAGAAGGAAGCCATATCTTTCTTCTAGATTTAGCGTCAAATAGCTAGGTGTTTCAAAAACAGAGCGCAGATTTAGCGAAAATGTCTAAATATGAGTGGGTAAATGAGTGCTTCAGTTGAATTACTCGCGATAAAAGGGAACTTTTAGATAATATAGTTAAAGGTGTCTCATATGAGAGGCTATCGATCGAAGCAGCAGAGTGTGCAACGGCTTATCGAGTGCAGTCAATAAGAAATTACCTATGCTTACCGCAGGATGTCTGTCCACAATTAAAATAATTGAGAACATCTAGGATGTTATGTATAGGTACATCTAATGCTGCCTTCTAGTGCCATAATCTGTCCAGATCCAGATCCCCAACGATATCATCTGCCATTTCATCAGGAGCATGCCCAGACGTTATTTGGAGTGCATACAGGTGCATGGGGGTCATACACATTACTAAGCCACATTATGAGTTGCATTGAAATCTGGTGGCGGCGTCGCAAGTGATTTTGAAATCAAGGATGCACAGAGGAGTTTCATATAGGAGGTGTGCCAGTATTTTGCCTTCCCTGAGTTCTGAAATGGATATGGCGAGAAGATCAAAAACACACAAAAAACAGCGTGCAAATATTAAAAGATAATGATGATCTTCACAAATAGCAAAACCAACATGATGCAGCATGTCAATCGGCACCATAGTGAGAAGCTAAGGTCACCAATGCCTGATGAATGAAAAAAAAAAGTTGAATCGACGCTTACAAGCCGATTTGCAAAGCCGCTCGCCAAAACCACTACAAGGGCCAAGGTAATTAAGAGGTGCATCATTGTTTTCATGGCAAAAGATATGAGGCCGTTTTCTGTATTTGAAAATGACTCTCTTCAAAGTCGCCCTCTTGTTGAAACGCACAGTGGGGTTAACATTGCTGAAGTACTAAAAGAGACTGTCGCTGAATGGAAGCTGGAAAAGGCTAATCATGGAATGGCTGCCAATGCGGACAATGCAAGGAATATGGACGTTGCAATGAGGGAAACCGAGCTAGCACCTGATCTCAAGAGTATTGCGGACACGTTAATCACGCAAACACAAGCAGGTTTGAGTAACGCACCACTTGTCTGCTGCTTCGGGTGAAGTGGGTTGTAGACTTCTTCCACCGAAACACTACTGCCACCGCTGCTTTCACATCCAAACAGAAAGTTTTACTCAACAAGGGTTTAAACAAGCACAAGCACAAGCACAATCATGGACGTCACAACACGATAGAACAGCAGTCTGGATATGATTGTACGCTATTTTGAACAGCAACCAGCCGTGGCAGCAGCTCTCCTCAGCGCAGAAGTCCAAACGAAATTGATGCACTGGATAACTCAGACATCCGTGATGCTGAGGACATTCTGAGCCTTCTTAAACCCCTAAAGACACCCACCACCGTAAAGAGTGATGAAAAATCCCCAACTGTGTCTGTCATTGTGCTCTTGAAACATCCATTTCCCTAAAAAGTTGTCCATTGAAGTGCTGGAGGGAAAAGGCTTAGATTAACTCGCTACTGTCCCTAATAGCAAAAGCATACTTCACCATAACAGCCACATCTGTCCCTAGTAAAAGGGTTTCTTCAACCACAGGGCAGAGAGGGTGAATGTGCAGAGATCTCAGCTTCTGTCTAGGAATGTTGATATGCTGATCTTTCTATACAAAAAATGTAAATTCTAAACTAGGAACACATCCAAGCCTTAGATTTTTTATTTGAATATATTTTATTTGTTCTTATTATTCATTAAGTTATTTTGATGTGTTTTTTAATTTATTTTTTGTTATTTAAGTTAAATTATAATTTAAATCGCACTTTTAAGATGATTCATGTGTTGTTTTGCACAGTTAACCTTACCTCAGAGAAAAAAAGGGATTTACCTTAATTTGTTAAAGATAAGAGAAAAATATATTTTGCAGTTTTCTTATATTTACTCAGACCTATGCTGTTAAGGGAACACTTAATCCTCAAAATAGAGTCAGTTAAACTTCTGGGATATTGATCTGTTTATAAAGAAAGCATAAGAGATTGTGAATCAGTTTTATCTGCTTTGGTGCAAATGAAAGTGATAATAAGTGGACAGGAGAGGGAAAATCAGGACAACCCAAAAAAAAGGGAATGGTTCTGAAAGTGCGTGGCCACAGACCATTTCTCTCTCTTCATCCTTAGTGATTTTTCTTTAGTTTTGCATTTTGCTAGTGACCTTGTCTCTACTGGTACTATTATTATGAATAACCTGTAGCCCATTCAGGTTCCACAGGTAGTCCAGCTCCTCTAAGATGGCACAAGTATACATGCCATTGCAAGAAGGTTTGCTATGTCTCCCAGAAAATTCTTAGGAGCGTGGAGGAGATAACAGGAGACGGAAGGCTACAAGAGGATACCTGGACAAAGCCGTTGAAGGACAACAACCCAGCAGTAGGACCGTCCTTTGTGTGAGGAGGAACATTGCCAGAGCACTACAGAATGATCACCAGGGGGCTACTGGTGTGAATGTTTCTGATCAAACTGTCAGAAACCGACTCCACATGTGTGGCATGAGGCGCCCAATGTCCACAGGTGAGACCTGAGCACACAGCTCTGTATGTTGCAGTTCCATTGGTGTCCGCCAGAGAACACCAATATCAGTATTGAATTTGACCTCAATCGTCAACTGGCAGGTTGATAGTTGACGATTGACACTCAGCACATGTCACAGACATCAAAGATTCTGGAGACACCATGGTGAATGTTATGATGCCTTCAAAATCATCCAGCAGGACTGATTTGGTGATGGGTCAGTAATAGTCCGGGAAGGCATATCCTTGGAGAGTCTCACAGACCTTCACCTGGTACCAAGACTGCTGGTAGGTACCAGGATGAAATCTTCAGACCAACTGTCGTTACAATGGAGGACAGTGGACCCTGGGTTCCTCCCAGTGCAGGACAATGGCAATGACAATGTGCCAACCTCATGTGGTCATTTGTATGTAGGCAGTTCCTGGATGGTGAAGGTATTGATGCCATTGACTTGTCTCAAGTTCTGAAGACCAGAATCCAACTGAGAACCTCCGCTACGTACAATGACCTGGTTCACCCCATTACACAATAACTACCTCCAACTGTCATTACTCTGACATCTTTGCACTGCCATATATATATTTATATATACATATTAATACATATATATTTAAATGTATATGGCCTGTACACAAGAACATCTCCATTTGTTTATAGCTTGTATATTTTTTTTATTGCCTTGTCCATTTAATTTAAAATTATTTATGTGACGTTCGTACTGTGAGAGCTCATTTAATCGGAGTCAAATTCCTTGTATGCATATACATGGCCAATAAAGCTGATTCTTCTGATTCTGATACCCTAATTCAAAGCTGGGAGGATATCCCCCATCCACCATCTCATCAAAACTATTCCCAGGCATTGTAAGGATTGCCTACAGGCATTTGGGGGTCAAACACGCTACTGGGACACATAAAAAGTTGTTGGGATCAACACACAGACACATTATTTCACAAAGAGCAACAGAGATTGTAGGAAAATATTGATTAGAATGTGTTTGTAACCAATCGATGCAAAATAGGTTTTTACATAATTAAGTTTAGTTAGGATGAATATATGAATGGATTGCATTTGATGCCGACAGTCTAACCTGTGCGTAGTGGCCACTGCAAATGGCAGCCCTCCAGTCAGGCACGTCGATGCAGTCGGGATGACGGAGCAACCAGTTGTCCTCTTTCACCAGATAGGCTCCGGGATACTCACTCACCGAGCCGTCAATGTCATGAAAGATAGTTGTTTTATCCCCGTCCATTTGCATCTTATCAAACCAAGGACCTGGCTCCCCAAAAAACACCCGAGACGTGATCTACAGCAGAGGGATCGAATGATATAGGTAAATATTTTTAACTGTAATAGTTGGTACATTGTGCTCATAAACATCACTCATGACCATATTCCAAAACTTGTCAAGATTCAAAACATTGCGAAGGCTCCTTCCCTTCTATCGTTAAGGAAAATGGCTGCATCTAATTAGTATTAGTAGTATTATTACTTCATATAGTTTAGTATAATACATTATGGCCCCCTTGTTGGCGAGGTGAGTCCACAATGCTACAGTCTCATACCCATTTCACATTGTTAAATTTTTTTTTGTTATTCACAGAGAATGTGACTCACAGGTACGTGGTCAAAGATGATGCCAGAGATGTTATTGTTGGGGCAGCTCTGCCATGAGTTGTTGAGCCTGAAGCCAAAGGCACTAGTGTGCCGACCATCTAGTGCTACGTACTTCCGAAATGTGCAGTTCTGCATATTGATTGGCCCATCGTAGATCTGCATGCCCCGGATAGGAAAATCTCTGTAGAGTCACACAAATGAAATGAAATGCTTAGTTGCAAAACAGACAGCAAAAGAATGCTGAAATGATATTATATATAATGAGAGATACAGCCAACAGTGACTGTATCAGAGAATTTCACAAGGTGACAGGCCCTGAAGTTGTATTTGAAGTCTGCAGTTTAAAGAGTGAAGAATAATTGGGTCAATTACAAAAAACAACCTATGGAAGTAGGCTGATTGCAGTTACATCAATGTGTAAGTTAAGTATTTCAACTTCTGCTGAGGTTTTGGCTATAAAGCCTTCTTCAGAGCAAGGGGAGGATATGATTTGAGATCCAGCAATTTATATAAGGTGCTGTATAGTTGGCCTCCGATGTCACAAGTTAAGAATGATAGGATGACAGTAAAAGATTAACAGGAAGTTTCCTTTGATGTTAAGCCATCTGCCGTTGGGTTTGCTGGGTTGAAAGGTGTGAACCAGTTTGTCTCGGTCGGTGCACGTCTGAATAAATAAAGTGGGGGTTCCTTTGTGATCTCACATAGTGATGGTTCCGCTTGCAGGATATCCCAATGATTTTTAATAATGTCCCGAAGTTTTTGGTTGCAATAGGTAGACAATGTTATTTTTAGAGATAGATCGTAGATCAGCTCTAGAAGATAAAAACGCATAATCGTACGCTCTGTTTATTACAGCCTGGGGGTAGTTTCTTGCACTAAATCTACATTTAATCTCTTCTGCTTTATGTTTGAATTCATCCAATTGCAAGCAATTCCTCATTAGATGTAAAAACTGTCCTTTAGGTATATATTGATTTAAATGTCCAGAGTAGTTACTGTTGTAGTCGAGAAAAGTGTTGCATTCTATGTGTTTCCTGTAAATGGAGGTTTGAATATTTACATTTTCATGCTCGGAGATGGTTAGCTGCTTATCCTATTAAGGGTCACAGGGGCTGAAGACAATCCCAGCTGATATTAGGGGCAAAAGGCCACAGAATTATAGTAGCTTTAATTTGGTTGGAAAAATGTTTTTCATCAGTAAATGCTTATTTTGATACTATGACCTAATATCACTATTGTAGAAAGTGATGAGATAACTAAAAAGAAATTAGATTAGTTTTGATATGAAAAAGAACACTCTCAACTTGTCTGGGACACAGCTCGATTGGGGGTAGAGCGGCAGTCTCTCAATAGTAGGATCGGAAAGACCCTGACCCCAAAATGCTCCCTGAGCGCTTCCCAGGAACTGCCCACCCTCTCCCTAAGGGATGGGTGAAATGCACAGAAAGAATATTGTTTACAGTAGGGATCAACTATTGGCGCTACGTAGCACTGCAGTGCTGCCCGATTAGAGGCCCGATTTTCCCGGCGAACTGAAGAGGAGACAGGGGAACCGTAGTGGATTATCGCGTCGCGCAAGGAGGAAACGCTAAAGACACGTCCTTCAGACGAAGGTCCGAAGGCCCAGCTTTTATTCTGTTATATTGCTCAGTGGGCTCTTTGCTGCTGTAACCCGGCAATTTCCCCATTGCGGCATTAATAAAGGCTTATCTTATCTTATTTACATGGTCCATCTTTCATTCATATGTCTTCAAATGTAATGCACATTATCTATTGTGTAGTTTAATGCAATTAAATTCTCATTCTCAACAACATATAACTTTGTGAGTTGGTTATTTCACTTGTGCCTCAATCCTTATAAACATAAACAGAATGATTATTTTTTTAAAAGATTAAGCTGGAACTTTTAACAGTTTATGTCCTTTAGTGAGATCTGGCAATGAAGAAATACAAATTGAACAAACACTCTTTTCTGGTCTGAATCTTTGACCCTTATAAACTATTTGTCCACTTGAGACATGAATGCAAATGTTTTTGCCAAATTGTAATTCCGTCTCATTTGTTCACAACGCATACCATACACCTTCAATTACCATTTGATAATGTTACTTTTTGAAATTTTTCTAATTCCACGAATTTTTATACACCAATACAGCAAACTTCTTACTTGGGCAGAGATGATTTTCTTAAACATTGGGCACAATCCGTCTTTGCGAGAGGTTTTCACAATATTATAAATGCTGCAACTTTTGACCAATTACTGAAATGTTAGTAACCAGATTAACCAGGTTACTATGTTTATTATTTATAATAATGGTATTTTCAGAACAAACTTAGAATAGAAATCTAGATCAATGTTTCAACCACAACAGTCACAAAACTTTTAAACAGATCAAGTATTTTGAAAATCTACAATAACTGAAATTTTATTGACAAATTTTGACATTTCTTCATTGCGTGTTTTGGTCTTACCATATTTGATCCGGCGGACACTGTTGTATGCTTTTGCAAACTCTGTCAGTAACCGGAATTTTTGCAGTTTTTTTTTTATTGTTTGAAGCCACATTCCAATGCCACACTTTTAAAATGTTTAGTATATTATCCATACAACATAACTTAGTCAAAGATTTTCACAATCACATACGACTGGTAACAGTATCACACACATCCCTCAAAGAATAGCTAGAGTCCCGGATTAAAAGATCAACTCGATACACTGCTACCTACTTAAACAGGTCAAACGTAAATAACTTATTCAACAACACTTATTCAACAAAATGTTCAACAACATTTAACACAAAAAGCTTCAAGTTACAGGGGAAAGCTAGCGGCTAACTGATGCTAGCGACGCTTGCCTCGGCAATTACCCGGACCACGGAACAGTCATGTTTCTTCTGACTGGCTGATATCGTGTTAATTAATGTTCACTAACTTGTCGTTAAAGTTATAATATTAACTATTAGGGCAATAATCGCTTGAAATGTTGGTCACAACGTTGGCTGACATTTGAATTGGCTACGTTATTACTTTGTTATAATAATACCCAGGCAAATTCAACACCAGCATCGCTTCGTCTTATGATTCAGGGTAGTAACAAGTCAGCAAGCTTGTATGACAGTAATAACACATTTGATTTGATTAACAGAGATGGAGAGCATGGCCTTTCCGAGGCACGGGCTCAGGCCCGGTCCGGTGTCATCCGCCATGCCAGTTAGTTTGCTGCCTAGCTCTCGAGTCTGTTCTCTCAAGAGTCTTCCAGTCTAAGTAACTGATACACTGAGACAGTGGTAAGAGGATAACGTTAGACTATAAAATGATTATAACTGCGTAGGTGGTGGAACTCGTATAATGGGATCAGTTTGCGAAGGTACAGTTGGTCTGCGCTCAGCTAATCTCTTCTCTACTGCATCGATCATCCATATCCGAAATTGTGCAAATTTATGACTGAATGTTCAATGATGTCCTGGTGGCGCCGAATCAAGGTGTTTAAAAATGTATTTTATTGACTGCTCTATTTCATACTAACTGCTGATTTTCTTAACTAGCCAAAAAATCTGCTGCTTAGCTAAAACAAAGCTTACTTAGACTGTTTTATGTATAAGTTTGTCGATTATGCTCTGTAATAATGTATTCATTTATATGAATTAATAGTAATTTATCTGTGGCGTAGTAAAATTTATTAAATCTTTAAAACAGGACAGAATATCATATGAAGTTTGTCAATTCTGTAACTTCACCCATGCCGTTGAAGCTGTTGTGCTGAAACACTACCGCCTTCAACACAGAGGTGCAAACTGGCCTTGTATCCAAACGGACTGCGGTTGCACTTTTAGAACCATTGGCGCATTGGAATCACACCTTTCAAGATTACACAGGACTTTCTCAAGGCAAGAGAACTTAACATTTAGGTTCTGGTTGTGCGAATTCAAGGACATTTGCTGTTAAAATAATCTTTTTTATTAATTTGCCTGTCTATTGCAAGACATATCAAGATGGCCATTATTTAAAACAAAATCGACATTTTGTAGAGCAAGAGTTGTATATTGCATTGGGACTAATATATATATATATATATATATATATATATTGATTCTTAATTTACCCTCAAAATTTCGTTCAATTCATTAAGCTTTCCTCAGAAAGACTTGTAATGTTAAGCGCTTTCGTTATGAGAAGTTCGTCAGTCCTTTCATTAAGGATTTAAAGACACTGGAAGAAACGGGGGTGTTTGTTCAAGGTGTTGATAACTATGTAAAAGGTTCAGTATTTTTGTCTGTGCTGACAATTTAGGAGCTCATGCACTTAATGGCTTTCGGGAGAATTTCAATGTAAACAAATTCTGTAGATTTTGTTTGACAAGGCGAAGTGAGATAGCAACTACTGCAATTTCTGATTTTCAGCTGCAGTCCAGAGAACGGCATAATACATTTCTACTAAAACTCAATTAGGAAAATGTTCTACATGTCAATGGTGTTAAAAGCAAATGTGTACTGATTAAGTATCTGTAATACTTTCACACTGTCACTGGTTTCCATCCAGACATATTGCATGACTTATTTGAAGGTGTTATTCCAGTAGAACTGTTTTTGTGTCTAAAGAAGTTGATTTCAAAAGGCTATTTCACTTTGGACAGACTGAATAGCTTAATAACTTCATTCCTTTACAAATATTCAGACAGGGTGAATAAACCAAAGGCAATTTCTAAAGCGATTGTTGAAAAGGGCAGTATAGGTGGCAATGGTCATGAAAATTGGACCCTGTTACGATTTCTCCCTCTTTTCATTTGAGAGAACAAACCGGAACAAGAACCTGCATGGACCTCAAAGAAATTGTTGAAATAGTTGTCCCGACTGCTTTTTTACACCACTTGGAGATCAAGTTGTCTGATCATAGAAGGTTGCTCACAGACACTTTTCCTGATTTTAACTTGCGCCCGAAGCACCACTTTGCCGAACATTATACGTACCTCTACGGTGTTTTGGTCCATTGGTGGATTTATGGACAATTAGGTTTGAATCAAAACATGTTTTTGTCAAGAAGACTATGCATGATGTTCAGAACTGGAAAATGTGCTTCTCACACTGTCCTCCAAACACCAGCAGATGATGGCATGTCAGTTGGATAGCCAAAGTTTTTTCAAGCCAATGTTACATCTAGAGAAAGTAACTGACATCAAAAACTCTTCATTGGAATACTGTCCACATCTTGAAACTCTGTCCCTTTCTAAAGACATTTCTTTTTATGGTACCCAATGCAGAAGGCATCTGGACACTGCGGTGGACTGCCAGAATTCTATAAAATAATGACCCTAGTAGTTAACCCTGAAAAAGTGGCATTTATCTGCAAAAAACTCACATCTTGGTACCTTGAACATTATAGGTCTTTTGAGCTTTAGGAGAGCATCTACGCAGACACTGAGATTTTTTATTCTGAGGCTCTCAACAACCATCATCCATTGGTTGCATACACAGTGGGAGGGAAGGTGTTTGTCACTCCAAAAGTGTGCCTGCTCCACACCATTCAGCTTGAAGTGACCCAATGGTAAGTCAACTATGATTACACTTTATAGACACAACTCGATATTGTTCTCATCCGTTCTTCCTTTCAAATAAGATCCTAACATGCTAGGCTCATCCATAGTTTTCAATCAAAATATGACTATTGACTTTTCTTACCTATTGCAACCTAACCCTTCTGTCTTCTTTTATTCTTCTATCTTTTGAGACAGGCTGGATTATTGCTTCTGGTGAAAATCTCCCAAAATGTCTCGTAAAGTTGTGCTTCCAGGAGTACCTGAATCAGTTGAACAGTTGCAAAACATTCTTCGAAAAAATGTTCAACTTCAAAGAAGATTCACACTACAATATGAGGACCCAGACTTCAATAACGCTCCCTGTAATCAGATTGAGATCCATGAGTTGCCACCGAAACGTGCTGTCTTGTACATTCTTTTGGATGAGACACCTAAACTTCCTCAGCCAGAGTTAGACTCTGTTGATTCAGGGACATCCCTGGACACAGCCAGTTTATCCAACAGAGAGTCAATCCAGAGTCCCTCAGCTTTTATCAGGAACTTTCTGCGAAGTGCATCAAAATGGCCTTCACCCTTTCCCATTCCATCCTTTTTTTACTATGATGTTGAGTTAAAGTTGCACAAAGGCAACTTAAAATGCATATTTTAACACGGAGATAGTGAGATTGTATAACCTTGTATATATTTAGATTTAAAATTCCTGTTCACATTTTTCAACAGATCAGGGAAAATTTTCATCGCATCACCAACAAAAACCTAATTGACAACTTCAGAGCAGCCATTGATCAGCACACTTCAAGGCTCCTTGGACTCTATCGGGCTAGGAAGACAGTTTTTCCACCTGAGATAGATCAACTCCTTAACATCCTGGATCAAGAGGTGAACTTTAGAAGACATAAGAAGAAATTGTAGGATTTTTTTTATTTTTATAAAGCTACAGTTATCACATTTTGTTATAGCAATTGTCCAAATGTAAAGTGATAGTTCTTGTGACAAACCCTCTGACTAAATCCACTGGTACATTACCTAAAGGAATGACACAATAACATAAACATTGATTTAGGTAGTGGTTGGTCAAAGACATAAAATTACCATTTTTGTCAATGGAGTCTGGTGGCTTTGATCAGTGCTATAGAGCGGCTCTTTTTGGTTAAACAAAGTGGATCTTAATATTTAAAAAAATGTGTATTTCTGCAGGGATCCTTTCCAGGATGTTGTCAGACATGGACAACCTTAGCCTTTCAGTGTACATACCTGTGCTGTATGACAGCGAGTCAATTGTCTACGACAGTGAGCAATTTTCATCGGGCACAGGTAGAAAAATGCCAGTTACCCTTTTAAAGGAGTGAACTTTTGAAGTGCATTCATCAGGTATTTTCTAGATATGGAAGAGGACAGCTGTTTGCATGTTTGCTCTAAGATTTTTGTATGTCAGTTACATCTTATAATGTTTCACAACACATCAACAAACTGCAGCCTTGAAGGACCTTCCACTGTATGTCTGTGACAGTCACCAGACGCTCTTCTGGAACTGTCTTGTAAGTGGTTATAAGAAGAAACTGTGACTTTTGACCTCAACCATTACCTTACTGCCCTTTTGACTTTTTCTAGACATTCAACACTGTTTATGTCACTGTCCTCCTTGTTCTCTTTATCCGTCCCAGTGTCCAGAGTGTCTCAAATAGTTGTACTGTCCTGGCTATGACTTTTTGTAATTGATGTCAGTTGTTGTATATTGGGGTTTCTTTTTTGGCTGTGGGGTCTGGCATGGAAAAATATAATATGTCAAACACATAATTTATTTTAGTTGCAAAAATGGTTTATGCAATTACTTGGAATTATTTTAGAGTAAAACCTTACTATGGGTCACAGTATTTTAATGACAAATGTCTTGCAGTTTGATTAACAATTCATGTGTTGTTAATTTTTTGTCTGTCATCACGAGGCCACTGACCCACAAGAGGAGCAGACAAGGGGCCTCATTATGGGTATCCTTCTGTGTTGGAGGACACAGAAAGGATCCCCGACTTTGTTGTATCGTAAGTGTCACTGTTGTTTAGAAGAAGAGAGTGTCCTTGGATATGTCCTCCAACTGCTTATGCCTACTTCTTTGGGCTGATCTACGCTTTAAACCTCCGGTACCCAAAATAACTGAGGTACACATTTGAAACCAGTCAGAAAGTTTTCATGGAACTTTGAACAGACCTCTCTGCAAGGGTCAAATCCCTCAAAAACAACTCCATCAGTGAATCAACCGAGCTCACTGATAATGTTGGATCTAGAATTGTTAACGTCTAAAACTTCCCTTCTGTTCAGCCAACACTATGTTAATAATATTATCTCTGCTACTCACTCTCAACCCTTATCTACCTCGAACTCCGTTTTCTTTTTTGTTTCGCCACTGCCTTATCTTGTACTTAATTGGGTTTTCCTTAAACATTTAATATGTTAAGATTTAATCTGTGTAAACCAATGACACATACCATCGAGCAGTATTACAAAATAAATTTGATCATTTTGAGACTGAAAGTTCTGGTTCTCAGTAATCTTGTTAACAGTTTTATAGGATTCATAGTTGTGTATCACACATGTTCTGTATGTCCTTGTATACATCACTTGCGTTCCATTTTTTTTAAATCTTGGAGTAGATTATTGAACTACTACTACTATTATGTTACTATTAGTATACAATGTTACAGCACAAGTTAGCTGCTAAGACCGGGACAGCTGGGTCTGATATAGTCTACATTTACTTGACCCTGTTGGAAGGGATTTGATACGGTAACAATCATAATAAAATAAATGTTTTGAACGTACATGTTGCAGATTTAATTATTTATACATTTTATGGGAAGTTATTTGAATGTAATACTATGAGCTACTACAACAGAGATGAGTAAATAGAAATAAGAATTCAATGTTATTTGACTGTAATATTATGAGATACTAGAACAAAGATGAGTTAATAGATCTAAGAATTCAAAGTTATTTGAATGTAATATTACGAGTTACTACAATACAGATGAGTTAATAAAAGTAAGAATTCAAAGTTAATTTAATGTAAAATTATGAGTTAAAGCAACTTACGGTTGAGTTAACTAAAATTAGAATTCATAGTTGGTAAATTTGAGGAAAACGTTAAATGCTCAACTTGAAATTGAAAAGTTTGTAGCCTTAAAATTTTGAGTTCTCTCAACTTTTTTTTTTTTTGGAGTGTATGAAGATATTAAAATCTGATTTTAATTTTAAGACTCTTGTGTCAAAAAAATTCATTTAATGAAAAAAGTGAAACCATATTTCTCTCTAAGCAACACAGAGAAACTAGTACACACGGTCATGCAACCCTTTCTGGTTGACCAGAGAAAGAAAAAAAATGATACGATAAATACCATAAAAACGATATTGGATTCCAACTTTTGATGCGTGAATGCTGACTATATGGTTGACGATAGGGACAAACGCACTGCAGCCATCAATTTGAAAATATTCTGCAAATTATGAAAACATCTGCATCAATTTGAAAACACACACATGCTGCAAAGTCCACAACACAACACATTACGAAAAAAGATCTGCCATAGCCACAACACAATGGAAGTGTTTGCAAAGGATACTTTAAAGTGCTACATCCTGGAAGCGCTTTTTTATTGCTTCATTTAGTGAATAAAACTGATACAATACAAAACATGTCATGAAAGAAATGTTACTGTCTCTGTGATTATAGGGAGGTTAAGTAGTATGATAACAGGCTGTAGCTGTAGTGTAACAGCTTAATTGTGGGAGTTTACCAGTGAAGGCCTGGGTCAAAAATGCCTTATCTTCGACTGGAGTTCATTGGTACCTACATTTTAAGGTTATATTTGCTTCATTAATTGAATGGCATGCAATTGTTTGAAAGGTGCTACATAAAGTCTAATTTGATGAAAGTGAGAATTGTAGGGTCCAAATGAATCAAATCCAACTGATAAAGCAAAAGCAGGTCAAGACGCACCAAAATTTACTTACATACCACGGGGCAGGGTTCTACCATTCAGGTCAGAACTTCCAGGTCCCCAGATCTGGCTGACAGGGACAGGCATTCCACGGTTGTCACTTTCACCCACAAAGAGTGAGTTTTTCACCTGCTGACGGGAGCCATCATCATCTGGAAACGTCCCTCCGCTGCACAGACAGAGAGAGTTAAGTCTACCACTTTTTCTCTGGTGAATAAGAATTCCAAGAGCCCTTAAAGAGTAATTCTGTTTGTCAAAGTCATTCTGTCTGAGTTATCGAACAAGGGGAAACATTTCAAACTCTGAAAGAATCTATGACTATATATGATCGTTAATGAATCAAATGTTTAACATCATTTATCTTTGTTTATGTGAAAGAAATAGTTTTCATACATTCTGGTGATCAACAGTTATTTACAAATAGAGCGGGCAAGTGAGATCAGAAGGGCTGACCCAATATAATTCTAGGGGAGAGCAAGTGGATTCTAAGCAATTTACTCTTGTACCAACACCTGTGCTGGGACCTGGCCATGCTTTTATAAAAAAGAAGGTCCACACATGACCATGTGTGACCAAGGAGAGTCCTGTATAGAAATCTTAAGGTCTTGTAGGAGCAGTCCGCTGAAACCCCATCATGCTTTGCACTTCACACCTTAGTTTGGTTTCAAACCTAAATTCCTTTTTCTGTTGGATCAAACAATGTTCCTGGTGGTTCCCAAAAAAGCCACAGCACATATCAATGACATTGTTCTCTACCATCTAAATCATGACAGACATGAGAGATTGAGACTATCTCATAAGTTACAATTTAATAATTGATGACACCCTTCAAAAGCAGCATCTAGCTGAATGTACTAAATTGGTGCATAAAATATCAGAACTCCCTACCATAACATTGGGTCACACGAGCAGGTCAGCACCCTATCACAAACATATAATCGGTATGGTGTGAATTGGGCTCTTCCTTGGTGATTGGATCTTCTACTTCTTCCTTTTCTTGGGTGTTTATTGTTTCACTAACGTCACAGATGAACAGTCGTTACAATTCCGTGACATACTTCAGAAAGAAGTGCAGTGTGAAAGCGAACCAAACCAGATGAAAGTGCAACAATGTTGCAATATCGCCACCAATCGAAGCTAGTCTCCAGACTATAAGGTGTGAAAACGCACCAAAAGACACATTACTTCTAGATGGAAAAAAAATACATGAACTGAGAGGAAAAACCTCCTTTCAGCTTCAAGATCCAAGAGCTCTAATGTTAGCACAGGATGTAAAGTCACAGCCCGATGCTCCTAATCTATTGGCCCTTTGCACAGCTTTTGCAGTCAATTAATAAAGTGATATCAGAAACAAACTAAACGTACGAACGTCAGATTGGACCATAAATAGAGGAAATAATTCTGTATGTGAAAGTTTCACAAAATGTACAACACATACCAAGGAGTAGGATGTATAGAAAAAGAAAATCAGAGTCCAACATTGCAAATTGGTTGACTGAAGCTTCTTTGCTAATGCTGCAGTCTCCACTCTCAACAAGAGACCACAACAAGTAACTTGGAGTGTAGCTAAAATGTCTAGCCTTTGATTGTGCAAAATCCAATGAGGATGATGCACTTCTGATGGGATGCGGAATTTGGTGGATAAGCTGTCATTGTACGGGATTTTTTGTAAATAAAGTTCCACTGAGTGACAGGCTACAAAGCACAAATACATTTTAACTCTATAAGAAGGTAACATCACAAGAAATTTGTCTCATTGCAAACTTTCGAATAGTGAAAAAAGTCCAGCGGCAGTGATCCATCTGAATGCTAGCACAAGCAAGAGCACGTGAGACAAATTCAGACTTTTACATGCCTGTTTGAAAAGAGTGTGATCTGCTTGGCTCTGTGCAATTTTCAAACGTCTTTGTAGCTTGAAAAATGTATCAGCAAACATCTGGTGAAAGGTTAAGGACACACCAATACCAAAGCTGATCAATATGGCTATAATAGTATTTTATAGAATCAACATAGATAAAAGATGATGGTTACAGCCATGCTGCATATAAAATGGTAATCATAGAGAAAGTTAGACATGACAGCACTGCCTAGTTAACTCTGACTGTAGTGACAGTTATTTTGCGTGCGAGTGTGTGTGTAAAATATGTGTAAAGCATGTTCTACTTTCTTTGTTATTCTGTTATTACTGGATCATTCATGATATTATTATTTTAAGAAATCTCTGTTTCCACAAAACACACACCTAAAATATTTTAAAATATCTATTTTAGGGTAGAAAACGCTGTTAGAGGTATAGATCAAATGAATTTAAAAAGCTTCATGCAGCTATAAACGTTGCACGCTTAGGTGCCCTATTATGTATAGTCAGCTAGCTTCTTTTCAAAAATTTCCTTCTTGAAATTTTGTATTCATACCAAACACTGTAAATTTCCCAGAGTATCCTAGGTAAATCCTTAAAATACATTTTTCAAGTCACTCTTCTTCACCTAAACAGAGAGAGAGAAAGGATGTGGAAAGTGGTACTGTATCACCACCAGTGAATTCTAATTGCAGTCTATTATTTCCATACATAGAAATATGAAAATATGAAATATGTAAATTAATAGTAGGGTTTCTTACCTTGCAAGTGTGAGGCCAATACCATTATCAGCAAATCTAAACCACAAAGAGAGAATATCATTGCTATGAACAGCAGTCTGAGGCGTCAAAGGAAAACACACACACGTACACAGGGCCAAAAAGAGAAAATAAGAAATTATATATGGATTACTTTATTTTTAACATCAGTTAATGTCAATGAATATACTACCATAATGGGCTATAGGGAGTTTATAAATAGTTCAAGTACACTGACTTCCACTAAAAGTTAAGAAATTTCTCTTCAAAACATATCAAAGGCTGTGCAATATGACAGTATCTATCATTTTATAATTAAAAAATTCATCTTTTAAAAAAAAAAAAATTCAAATCAATATTGTTGGTAGTAACAAAATGAGAGGAGCAGCAGCCTGCGATGCCAATCCATTAAATTATAAGACAAACAAGACTCTTGTAGTCAATGTTTTTACGATGTCTCCAGTTTAATACAGGGTTGTTAGTGTCCATGGTCGTGAAAGGGCATTGAGTGAGGAAGTTGTTCATGTAAAATGTGCTATATATTCTGCTATTTGATATTAGGTAGAATTTATTGAGATTAAAAAGAGAATAATAATATTAATTAATAATATAACAATAGTTAAGGTAAAAGAAAATAATAAATGTTGCCAGTTAGTTTCAGTATCAGTATCAGTATCATAGTCTGTTCCATCTCTAGCTGCGACTCCCCGACTTTGTTGTACAGTGCACTGGTTACTCAGAAAACTGTATTTAGATATAGTTGAACATTATGTTTGCTTGATTGTAACTTGATCTGGCTGACTTACGTTGTAGACATTTTGCAATAGACAATATAATAAGAATATAATTGGTTAATAAAACTGATTAATGTCAGACGGTAGAGTTCAAATCATCTTATTTCAGTTCTACCCTTTAGGGGTCGTAGTAGTTTATCATTTCGTTTCGAACATTGATTTGGCATAGCTTTTACATCGGATTCCCTTCCTGACGAAAAACTCCTCCTATGTGGCTGGGATTGCCCCTTTTGTGGCTGGGTTAATTGGTAGAGTTTAATAAATTGAATATAATTGTCTATGGGTGTATATCACAAATGCCTTCTCAATAATAATAAGATTATCATGAAAGAAAACAGGATTCTCTCTCTTTTTCTTTCATCATAAGGTAGATTTACATGGACACCATATTCCTAAAAAAATCAGAAAAAGAGGCAGCATGGAAAAGACCCCTTTCCGAATGAGAAGGCCCTTTCTGATCGAGATTTCTTTCCGTTGCATGAGGTAGTATAAGTCCTCTAAGTTCCATATGACATTCAGAAAGGCAACCACTGCATATAAACGGTGGACAGGAATAATCCCTGGTGAACTCGTGCTCGTTGACACTACTCGTTTGCGTGATGCACACGTAGTGTAAAAAACTCTTAACAAATTATGTGGAAAAGTAAGACATAATGAACTCTACACACACATCCAGGAAGGAGCTGGAGCCATGATAGAGTAATGCTGTGAACAAATAAAAAAGCTCTGGAAAACATCTAAGACGCCGATTATAATGATAAATCCCACAACAACAAGGATGGATCAGACACACAACCTTCATGTTTCATGCAACAATAAATTAAGTAATTAAAGAGGTAAACCTTATGATGAAGAGTTCCTGCTTTTAACATTACGTCAGATGATGCTGATGTTAATGTAACATTTCTGATGAGTTTACCACACAGCACGGCCTTGCTAATAATTACATTTTTGTTAACATTGTAATGATGATGAACGCTAATCAGATTAAAAACTGTGGTACTGATAAGGCTTTAGTTGTTAACACCTTGGGCAGCTGTGGCTCAGTGGGTAGAGCAGCCGTCTCCCAATCAGAAGATTGGAAGGTAGCCGGTTCAAATCCCACCAGGGTCTACTTGTCGTAGGGTCCTTGAGCAAGACCCTGAAACCTTAGCTCCCCAGGCGCTCCATGAGGGGCTGCCCACTGCTCCCTCAGGGATGGGTCAAATGCAGAGAAATAATTTCACACTGTGTGTGACTAATAAAGGATTCTTCTTTTTTTCCTCTCTCACTCCCCTTTTGTCTCCTAAACAAACTTGAATAGTTGTCAAGCTGTCTGTTCATTAAAACCGTCACAATAACAGAAAAAAACCTGTCCTGATCACATGATAGAGGCCCACTGTCTGATTAAACACATCATCTATTGATTGCTTTTGTGCTCGTCACACAGCTGTTGACATTTCTTACGATGGTGTTTTCATGCACTGTGTCAATGCATGAAAACACCATTTCAGATTACATCACTGCTAGTATAGACAGTCAAACAGGAATTTTCTTTCGGAATGATTTAATTCTGAAAGATGAAGCGTGTCCATTTAAAGTCATCTATATAGATGTATAGATGTACAACAGAACAACTGCGCATGGTCCTGATGAGACGACGGATGGTCTCCTGGGGGATCTCTCCCTAGACCTGGATTAAGGCATCAGTCAACTCCTGGACAGTCTGTGGTCGCAACAAGGTGGCGGTGGATGCAACGGTACATGATGATACATGATGTCCCAGAGGTGCTCGATTGGATTCAGGTCTGGGGAATGGGCGGGTCAGTCAACAGCATCAATGCTTTGGTCATCCAGGACCAGCTGACACGTCATGCACCAGAAGGAATCCAGGGCCCACTGCACCAGCATATGGTCTCACAACTGGTCTGAGGATCTCATTCCGGTACCTAACAGCAGTCAGGGTACCCTTGGCTATCACCTGGAGGTCTGTGCGGCCCTCCAAGGATATGTGTTCCCAGATAATCACTGACCCACCGCCAAACCGGTCATGCTGGAGGATGTTGCAGGCAGCAGAACGTTCTCCATAGCGTCTCCAGACTCTCACGTCTGTAACATGTGCTCAATATGAAACTGCTCTCATTGTGAGGAGAACAGGGCGCCAATGGCGAATCTGCCAATTCTGCTCTTTTCTGGCAAATACCCATCGGGCTGCACGGTGCCGGGCTGTGAGCACAGGCCCCACTTTTGGACATCGGGCCCTCATGCCACCCTCATGGAGTCTGTTTCTGACAGATTGGAACATGAAACATGCACACGAGAGGCCTGCTGGAGGTTATTTTGTAGAGAACAGTGCCTGTTTCTCCTTGCACAAATGAGCAGATAGCGGTCCTGCTCTTGAGTTGTTGCCCTCATACGGCCCCCTCCACCTCTCCTGGTGTACTGGCCCGTCCCCTGGTATCTCCTCCATGCTCTTGAAACTTTGCTGGGAGACACAGCAAACCCTCTAGTCACGGCGTGTTTGGATGTGCCATCCTGGTGGAGCTGCACTACCTGAGCAACTTCTGTTGGCTGCAGATACCGCCTCCTGCTATCACTAGTTGAGAAGGCACTGGAATAATGCAAAACTAGCCAAGAATCAGCCAGAAGGGATGACGAGGGGAAAATAGTCTCAGGCCACAACCTGCAGAACTATTCCTTAACAGGGGTTGTCTCGCTAATTGGCTCTTCTTTCCACCTGTTGTCTGTCCCATTTGCAAAACAGCAGGTGAAATTGAATCACAATCATAATTTCTTCCTGACAGAATAGGTTGCTATACCGGAGGCGTGACTGACTTGGAACTACACTGTGATGATTATGTGTTCCCTTCATTTTTTTGAGTAGTGATATTATATATATAGATATATATATATATATATATATCTATATATATAGATATATATAGATATATATATAGATATATGCCCGCCCAATTAAATAAACAGTGAATAACCTTATACATGCCTATTAATACGGCATTAAACCAGATAATTTTGGAACTCAAAATGTACATGAATGGTAGGCCTACTTACATTAGTTTATTCATATCATGTAATTAATAAAATTACCTGTAAAATAAAAAAATCGTTTTATATCAGCAATGCTAATCTGAAGCCGTCCGAATATCCATCCAAGGAAAGAGAAAAGGATTTGTACTGACTAGTGAGACAGAGAAATCAAAATAGGAAGGATGTGCTTAAGGTTAGGGTGATTAAGGATAGAGATATAAATAAGAGTGTGAGGGCAAGATGGAAGGAGTACTTTGAGGAACTAATGACAAGTAAATGAGAGAGGGGTGGAAGATGTGAGAACTACAAATCAGGAGGTTCAATGGATAAAGAGAGATCAGCATTCAAGAGGATGGAGAATATAAAGGTGGTTGGTTCGATGACGAAGAAATGGAGATAGGAGATATCTAGGAGATAAGGCAGTGGATTATTACCAAGATTGTTTAACAATACCTTGGGGAGTGAGAGGATGCCTAAGGAATGAAGTAAAAGTTTACTGGTGACTATTTTCAAGAACAGGGGTGATGGGCAGAGCTGTAGCAACTACAGAGGTTTAAAGCAGATGAGCCACACATTGAGGACACGAGAAAGAGTGGTAGCTAGGTTAAGAAAAGAATTGACGATTTGTGAGCACAGTATGGTTTCATCCCAAGAAAGAGCACTACAGACGCCATGAGATTGCTGATGGAGAAGTACAGAGAAGGCCAGAAGGAGTTGCATTGTGTCCTTGTGGTTTTAGAGAAAATATTCGACAGAGTCCCGAGGGGGGATTGTGGTATTGTATGTGGAAGTCTGAGGTGGCAGAGAAGTATGTTACAGTGGTACAAAATATTTATGAGATAAGTATGACAGCAGTGAGATGTGCAGCAGGAGTTCACCAAGGATCGGCTGAGGAATAGTGGATCTTTTGCTAGAAATATGCTGGGATAGAGCTACCAGGTAGGAGAAAAAGGAGAAGATCAAATATGAGGTTTCTGAATGTAGAGAGAAGACATGCAGTTGGTTGGTGTAGCGGAGGAAGATGCGGAAGCCAGGACACAATGGAAACAAGTTATCCACTGTTGCGACGACTGAAGGAACAGGCCGAAAAATAATATTGCTTATCTGCAGCGTTGACATAATTTTAGTATACTAATCTGTATATTACATTAGCATTATTGAATTCCTCACATTCAGGAATGGCGGCTTTTGGTTTGCTATTCCACCAATAGACAACTGGCTGCTCAATGTTTTTTGGTACCACGTTGTTTTTGATCGAGAAAAAGTGAAAGAGGTGGGACAAGCTATAATTTACACTTGAAACAATGCATACTTGCAGTACTCACTGGCAGTCATCCAGCCACACATCTCCTCCTCTCAACCAGGCTCCATGGTCCTGGTTCTTGTAGGCTACAAAGTGGTGAATTAGAGCAGGGACTCTGGGTTTGAAGGGGTCAGCATCCTGGTGGGGGCTGTACCTAAACAATACCGAAGACATATACACCATTGAAGTTAACACTGTAAGCATTTGATGGTATTTACTTCTTTACTATGTGTTAAGGGCAAACATAAATAAACCAGTGATATTGCACACTTCTAATGTTTTTTGAGCATTTAGACAGACTTCTCCTTTCACTTGAAGTATCAATCCTAGATTTCAGTCATATTAGGGGTAAGTTCCATTTGAAATAACAGATGTCGATCTACCGATAACCAACAATTGATCTTTTCACCTTATTACTTTTATAGTAGGACTGACTCAACGGAAGGCTAAAAAGGTGTACATGTTCACAGAACTGTCTAACGTATGTGATAAAGCATAACTAAAATCACCGTTCTTTAAGGAATATGCTTAGTGCTTTGGAATATTCATAAGAATATTGGCTGTATTTACAGTTCATATTGGGTTGTGCTACAGTGTATTAAAGTATATATATATATATATATATATATATATACACGATGTGATAATATGAAATGTGTCAGAAGCATAAACAATGAACTTAATTAAGACATACAATGCATAAGTTAGTCAAAAACAGAAACCTGGAATTTAACATATTTGTTGATTTCATTCTGTTTACCAATTATTTAGAAATTCATATTCACTGATATTAATTTTACTAAGACTGAATTAATCCCATTTTATTCATTGAAGTATTTGGTACATGCAGTTACTTGTTTTAACCATTCAGTAGTGGTGTATAAAGGCAATGGCAAGGGGCAATTCATTCTGGATGGTAAATAGGGAGGTGATTGGCAGAACATTTTTCATTCTGTGTGTGACTTCTTATCATTATCTCAGCCATCCTCAGTTTCCCAATTCTGAGACCTGTAACTTTTGGGGGGCTTGTCCGGGATAGTTGTCATCTGCTGGAGAGTAGCTGATGCTTGAACCACGTCAACCTGACATAAGACATACTCAGTCAGCCTTGAGAATCATCCACCTCGTGAGTTGAGACTTTGATTGACCAGTTGAGATGTCTTTGGATCCACACATGGGATATTCTGAGAGATCCAGAAATTTCTGCATCTTCTCAATGAGGAGCAGCATTGCAACATGGCAGTATCACTAAAAGATGAGGGGGATGCAGCAATGAACCTGAACTGTTTGAATACCTCGTTGGCTACATGAAGAGTAATCAGTTATTGTCTTGGAAGACCAAGGCTTATGCCATCGGCTCACAATACATGATGAAATAAAGGAACTGAGAACTAAAAAGAAACCAGATCGGCATCGGCCGTAGACTTTTTAAGCAGTGACGGTGAGGTCAGTGGATGACCAACAGGTACAGAAGAGGTACCTAGGATAGTCATACTAACTGATGTTGCAGTGTTCTTGCCTGGCAGTGAGTTCAAAATGAATGGTGGTGTAATTTCAGATTCTGGCTCAGACATGACTTAAGGTGGTGTGTAACAGCTAGATGAAGGTTTGAAGGATAAATTCTGAAAGACATAAATAATTAGTTTAATTTTGAAAATGATAAAACCAGGAATGTTATACAATATTTTGACAAAGATGACCCTACAGTCAGTGGTGAACAGTTTTCTGAAATTCTCACATGAGAAATAAAAGAAGTACAGAACTATTTTAAGAGCTCAGTAACACAAGGAAGCAAAATCAGGAAATGGCTCAGCAAAGAAAACACATTAAGCCATGGTTATTCGACAAGCTGGTTACTGATGATTTCCTTTTTAGCAGATGACAAAAGTAGTTACCAAAGAGACAGAAAAGGTTAGGTTCTGCCTCCAGACAAAACCAGTGAATGTTAGTGCAGCTCAGACACAAGGGAACACTGAGTCCAACAGTTAGTATTCCCCAAGAAAAATTCAAGGAGAGGCAATGCCAACCACAGCTATTATGGAACTAACTGTTCAGTTCTCTGCTCTAACTAAAAGAGCAGAGAAGTCAATTTGCTTCAAGAACTGTTTGAAGTGTTTACTATGTACAGTGGGACCTAGCCTCTGCTATTTTTATTAACCAATGGACTGATCTGTGAGAAGATGAAAAAGCAGATATTAAGTTGTATTATGAGTAATTTAAATAAATATGATAAATGCCGTACTCTTTCTTGATCTTTCCGTTATATAATCACCTGTAGTAGGTGTAACATTAGCAAAAGGCTGGATCAAGATATCCACATCATCCTTATCATCAGCGAGAGCCAGTGCTCGGAAGAAAGCGGGCAGTCTCAGACAATGTGTTGATTTTCAGAAACTGAATATGAAAACAGTCCCAGACAGCCATTCATTTCACAGAATACAAGACTTATGGAACAGTTTAGGTGGATTCACATGCTTTTCAATCTTGGGTCAGGGTAGAGTTGCTTTGTTGATGTTGATTTCTGAAGTGCCACAGCTTTAAGCACTCCATAAGGAGAATATGAATAGGTGAGCATTGCATTTGGCTTAACAAATGCACCAACCGTATCTCAGAGGCATGTGGAGAAGGTCCTGGAGGGCATCAGATACAATGTTGTTCTCCCTATCTTGATGATGTAAGACGAGTGCTGTGCCGGATGCAATAGAATGGAATCAAAGTGTGTCCTACTAAATCTGAGTTGTTCAGAGCATAAGATCAGATATGGCAGGATGGTATCTGGATATGGAATCCACATGATCCGAAAGATCTTGAAGCGGACATACAACTGAAGGAGAAAGAGCCAAAAGCTTCAGGTGAAGTGAGAATACAACTCGGATTTCTCAGCTATTACAGATTCTTCAATCGGAATTTATCCTGCCTAGCCTAGCCACTGTTTGAACTGTTACAAAGGCGAGGTGAAACCAGTTTGAAGTCCATAGTAAGACGTATCAAGGTTAGTTGATATGCTCGCCCATCCACCATTCTGGCCTCCCCCGGCTTCAATTTTTTGTTTGTGTTAAACACTGATGCTTCCAATTACAGTGCTGTACTGTACCAAGGTTAGAGTGGAAAACTGTGTCATAGAACATATATCTTGTCCTTTAACCCCGGCAGAGAGAAATGAACACCTGCACTCTGGGAAACTTGAATTTATTTGCTCTTAGGTGGGCAATATGAAACAGGTTCAGAAACAACCTATACAATGCACCCACTGACTTGTGTGTTGCAAACAGCCAGACATAATGCAACAGGTGATCGCTGGGTTGGTGTACTTTTGGATTTCCACTTTGATATCAGTTACAGAACTGTTAAGTCCAACACTCATGCTGAAACGTTGTTCAGGTGCCCTGCGAATCTTGAAAACTGTTTGAGGTGGATCATTATGAGACAAAGCAGTGTACCTGTATTCAACAGAAACATAAAAAATTGCCTGAGAGAGCCCAAATGGTTAGCATCAGTACAGTGCATCCATTGAAATAGTTTCAGTGGATTACATGCAGAAAGAGCAAAGTAAAAGTGGCTACGAGTCTGTACTTGAATTAGTAGACCACTTCACCTTATTTGCCGCGAGATTACCCAATTATAAATAAGACCGGGAAGACAGCTGCTGAGAAAATATTTCAAGATTACATTCCAAGCTTTGGTTTCCTGAAAACTCCACGCGTGAGTATGGAAACATCCTTTTCCACCAACTGCAGCAACTTACTGAAATAACTAATTTGAGGATGACGCCATACACCCACGAGGAAATCCAGTTAAGAGGCTAAACACTATATTGTTACAAATGATTTGTACCTAACAAGAAGAGAATAAATCGGACCGGAAAGAACACCGTCCACACCTGATGCACGCTTATAATTACTCTAGACATGAAGCCACACCTTCCTTTCTGCTGTTTGGACGTCCACCACACTTGATAATAGAGCTATTGGTTGATATCGATTTTGAAATAAATATTCCCAATCTCATTTTTGAGTTGCAGTCTGGACGCTGGAAGGAGAGGACGCTGGCATTGTCTGTTCGCTGCTTCTCCATCAGAGTTCTACAGCCTGCAATATTATAAACCGACAAGTATACCACAGATACGGAGACTTCCGTATCTGGTTGTTTCATCTTTTATGTCAATTTCTTTCTTTCATCGTTGATGTCAGTTGTTCATCGTCTTGTTCATCGCTGCCACCGTGACATATTCCCCCATAGCCGCTGTTGATCACGTTCTGTGTTTGATGGCTTTTATCTGGCCATCATGTCCATGAAAATAACAGCTGATAACCTCCTCCAGCATCTCGTCCATGGCTAACGACTAATAACGGGCTAGTCTCCACGACTGGCACGATGATAAAGGATGTGATGTGCCTTACAGAAACCTGGCAACAACCAAATGTTTTCTCCATCCTGTATGAGACCTGTCCCCCTGGCTATTGTACCTCCAGAAAGCCCGCAGCACTGGTCGTGGTGGTGGTCTGTCTGTCATCTACCGCAGTGATTTGGACTTGTCTCCACTGCCCTTGCCTGAGATTTCGTCTTTTGAATGCCTGGCATTTCATTGTAAGTCCCCTTTCTCCATGACCATTCTTCTAATCTACTGACCACCCAGACCAAACCCAGCCTTCATCTCTATGATGTACAACCTTTTCGACATTTTGTACAACCTCTGCCAAAATTATAGTTCTTGGCGATATGAACATCCATGTCAACTCCCCTTCCAGTCGTTTTGCTGCCGAATTTCTCCAACTATTGAATTGTTTTAATCGCAGGCAACTTGTCGATGTCCCCACCCTCACCATGGGGCACAACCTGGATTTTGTCATCACTCCCTCTGCCCCTCTAAGCAATCTTCCTGTGTACGATCTGGGTGTGTCTGACCACAAGGCCATCTCCATGGAATTGTCAATTCTGTCCCCCGCTCACCAAGCCCAAACGTCAAATCTGCTTTCTGAATTTGAAAAACATAAACCCAGAAACCATGACAGTCAACCTCCAGCATCTTCTTTCTACTAAAACTTTGTATCAGCCAATGACTCAGTGGATTTTTACAATAACTCCCTGAGTAGCAGCCTGGATTGTTATGCCACTGTAAAAACTAAAACAGTCAACTTCTCCCGCTCAGCCCCCTAGTTCACCATCGAGCTAGGGAAAATGAAGGCAGCTTGGCGTGCCCTTGAGCGGCTTTACAAGGCTTCAGGTCTCACTGTCCACAAGCTAGCCTTTCGGGAACACCAAAAGGCCTACTCAAAGTCCCTTAGAGAGGCATGGTCACTGTTCTACTCGAACATCATCATACCATTGCTGAAAATTCTAAGCAGCTGTTTTCCGATATCAATTATCTTCTAAAACCACAAACTCCCCCACTTACAGAAATTAATTCATGGCTTTCTTCAAATCAAAAATTGACTCAATCCGTTCTGTCCTTTCTAGTTCCTCCACTCTACCTATTCAGCCTGCCTGCACACAGTTTGAGATCGCCCGGCTTCTGAAATGCTTCTCAGAAATCTCACAACAAGAGGTTGAGGATATCATCAGGACGATGAAACCCTCCATCTGTGCCCTCGACCCCTTTCCTACAGCCCTAGTGAAAACTAATATCTCTTCCATCAGTCCCTTGATCATTGCTGTAATAAATCAATCCCACCAGGCTGGCTTTGTTCCATCTTCCCCAGAGGCTGCCATAATCAGACCACTCCTCCAAAAACCCACTCTGACCCAGGAGTTTTTGCAAATTACATGCCCCTTTCAAAACTCCCATTCCTCTCCAAAGTACTAGAAAAAGTAGTTGCTGCCCACCTCCAGGACCACCACAAATACAACAACTTCTTTGAAACCTTTCAGTCTGGTTTCCGCTCCATCCTAAGCACAGAAACAGCTCTGCTTAGAGTCACAAATGACTTAAGGATGGCAACAGATGCTGGTTCACCTTCCCTCCTGATTCTCCTTGATCTGTCTGCTGCCTTCGACACTGTTGACCATGGAATACTAATACACCCCCTACATCACACCATTGGACTCACTGCCACTGCCCTAAACTGGTTTCAATCCTACCTCACCAACAGAACAGAATACATTTCCCTTGGAAGTGCAAGTTCCTGGACACACACGGTCAATTGTGGGGTGCCCTAGGGTTCAGTCCTTGGCCCTATTTCTTTTCATACTGTACATGCTCCCCCTTGGCCATGTCATCAGTCGATATGGACTTACATTCCATTGCTAGAATAATGACATGCAAATCTACATAAAAACTGACACACGTTCCTCCGCAGCTTCTCCATCCTCATCGTCAACATCCTAATCATCTCCCCTGTAAACTTGCCGCGTCTGTCTGGAGGAGATAAAGGTGTGGATGAAAAATAACTTTTTCCAGTTGAACAGCTCCAAAAATTAACAATTTTATTTGGCACCCCACATTAGACCCAGTCATCCTCCATAAATCATCCTCCTTCTCTTGTCATGATATTCCCCTCTCTTCATCAGTCACCAACCTCGGCGTAAGATTTGACCCTCAACTCACTTTTGAATCCCACATCAAACACATCTGCAAGATCTCCTTTCATCATCTCAGAAATATTT